>DWKW01000082.1:0-22470 GCA_018250115.1 Doberes anticus | reverse complement strand
AATCATCCCGAGCAGTCAATCACCTTCCTATCCTGCTGCTCAGTATCCTGCTGCTAAATACAATCTTATTTCAAAGATTAGGTTGTGGGCAACTGATTAGTGCGCTTCACATGCCTCTAGTAGAGACCTAAACACATAATTATGTATAGGGCTTGAAATTCACATACCGTGTCTGTGTCCGATATCTCGTGATATTCATGGACACAATTATCCGGAGCGATCACTTTTTCCTGACTCTTTGAACGACCCAATGTAGCGCTCTTTACCTGTGAAGGGCGATATTAATTAAATTTAATTATCTCCGACAAAATCCGACCAAGTTAATTTAGATTGACATATCATGGTAGTATATCGAGTCTCATGTCTAGGGCTCGCCTGGGGCGACACCTAGTTGAAGACTGATGAGGATGTCCAGGGACTGCAATGACCATTTATCATCATCAGGTGATATGCCAGGTAATTTGACAGTTTAATTAATATATGACAATGGCTTAAAACATAATTATATTTTCTTCAAGTCAAATCAAATCAAAAATGTTTTATTGTGGAATACAGGCTACAAAAAATACAGGAGTTTCTACATTAATATAGAGAGGCAGTCTGTTGTGAGTCTGTATGTAGGAGGTAACCTTCGAAACTACTCATGAGATTTAATTTTTTTCTTTCACCAATATTTATAATGTATCCTCAGGACGGACATTGGCTTATATCCCGTTAAAATAAAGAGGTTTTTCACGGAGACCAACTTTACAACGTAAGTCGACGAGAAAGGCATAAGCGAGAGACAGGGGCGTAGTAAAATAGCCATTATTACATATAAGTGCAATAGAGCTAGATCGCCGAGCAACCACGAAAGGTTCATTTCGTTTTTGGTATTATTGATCTACGACAATCTACGATCCATGTCACACGTGTCATGACAGTATGACAGTATGTCGTCGGTCAACGAACATAATATTTTTAAAATTAACCAAGCTATAGATTTACAGTGGGGTTGATTTTCTGACATTTATTAAAATACAGTCCGGCCAGGCTATGCGTGTAATATCTGAAAACTAACATTTTCGTAATAAAATGACACGATTTATGTGCATTTACAATGTCAGGCTGAATACGATAATAGTCTGCCAAACCTTTTTTACAGCAGAAATGACCGTCCATGAAGATACTAAGTTTATGCTCTTTTCTGAGCATTTACTAGGGTTCAGGATCATCTAATCTAACAATTGTATATATTTTTATAAACTATGAGCCTTGGGATCTCGTACTAAAAATAAATTAATGTAAGTTACGATCTTAAGAAGACATCATACCTTGTTAATAATACTCTTGCTGGTAGTCGGATCCAGATTCTTGCTTATCTTCTTGAAAGTCCTGGCCTTCGCTTCAGCTGAAAAATTACAGAACATATTACACATTACCTACTATTTTCCTGCCCTCGACGATGTCACTGGATATTAGTAATAAAACATAATCTATATTTGTTCTCTCAAACATTTGAGGCCACCTATTACGGTACTACAGATTAAGGTTTGTATTAAGTTCTAGTTGATGAATCGTTAAGACATTTAGACATACGTAATTTTCCTGTAAGTAATATCACCATAACACATTTGACAAACCATCGCCTTTATCATTTAATATGATCATGGGTAATATAAAAAAATGTGATGAAGATATATTTTAATACATTAGATGTAATTTAATTTATTATATAGCTCAATTTATTACATTATTTTATTTTTCTTTGTTTGCTTATCCCATATGCATTCCTAAACCATTTAAGATAGAAATGATTATGAATTAGCACATACATTTTTCAATAGGTGGCAAGTCGTTTCAACTAATTAGTATGTTTCATAGTTTAGCGAAAGTACACAAGTTTTCAGTGTACGAATTGCCTGTAGAATGAGTACCTGTGTTTTGAAGACCAGGATATCAGAGTCGCGTGCAACAGATATATAGTTAGATATGAAGATTACACGTAAAGCCTAATGCGATCAACCCAGGTAGGGTTCTACTACTAGATATGTACTCAAGTATAAAAAAGTAAAAATAACTTACGCGATGTATCGTCTCCGTCGTCGCTGTCGGGCTGTTTCATATACGCTGAACGCATCGGCAACGGGCCCACATCTACAAAATAAAGATAAATTAAACGTGAAGCAGGTCCAATAAACGTAGCAAATGTATCTATAGAAACACTAGAAATTTGTACTTTCGTATATTTATCTGTAGTCTCCTTATACTACACTTTAATATGATGCAGTTATCTAAACAGGTGGTCACTAATGTATACACTTATGTACTTAGGTTGAAACGATATAAAAACGAGATCATTAAACGAAAATTTGAAGTTTTATGAAACATTTAACTTATTCTCTAAATTAAATTTACTTACAGGGTAGATAAACTTCATCAAAGTCGGGATTGAGATTGCTTGGATACGGCGGCTTGCATCTTCCTGCTTTGGTATGCGATGGAGACTTCAGAAGAGGGACCTCCATGTCATCAGCCGGCTTATACGGTGTCACAACTTGATGAGGTGGCTGTAAAAATCACTTAGTACTAAGTGTGTTCTGAGTTCATTACCGAATAACTTCGTTTCCTTTTTTGTTTTCAATTAAAGACCGATATCCAATTTGTATTAGACAACTACAAAGAATTAAACGTGACTGAAATCATTTTCAGTGTTTAAATAGTATTTAGTAAATTTCTCTAAAGTCAAAATTACTCAAATTTTTGTGGTAAAAAAAACCCATAAAATTTTACAAAAAAAAGGCAGCATTACCTACCAAATAATAATTGAGATAAGAGTGAAAACGTAAGAATTGAAGTATCGAAACCAAACTGCAAAATATGATCATCATCTTTCCTAAACTTGAGCTTAGCAAAATGTCATATTTTTTTACAATCACGCTACTTGATCTGTTCATTACAGGTAACTTATTTTTGCTGACATTGTCCAATATAATCTCGATTATGATACGAAGTCATTATGCGAGGTGGTCTCCATTTTAAATGACGATGACTATGATAAAATCTGAGATGATATTTCGGCCAGAACGTTGACTCAATACGTTTCATTACTAATACAACTCCTATCTAATATAAGCTCATACAAGCGAAATGAAATGATTATAAAATTACAAGCTAATAATAAAATTATTGCGTCGTACAAACCTAATGAAATAAATTTGGACAATCTAACATGCAATCATCACTTACGTACAGTTTGTTGATTGTAGTCCGAAACAACACTTCTTAAATCCGCTTTGTTTGTACCAACATTAAGTGAGCATTGGATTGGTGAGATACAGTTACTGTAAATCGCTTTGATAGTATCGAAGAGGGAAGCAGATCGCAGCGCGAGTAAAATAACTTCGCTATCGGCGCGCCCACTCATCATAGAATCGCGCACAAATAGGTAATCAGAAATAGTCATAACATACTATGTTACACAACAGACTCAACAGACAATTTCATAAAACTTTAAGTGTATTCAGCACTTTAATGAGGTACTTACGCAGCCTGCGGGATCCAAGAAAGAAATATCTCCGAAATAGGCTCCATCGAGACCTACGTGTCCGGTGTGCTTCACATCGCCCTGAGGACTAGATATCATGCTCCTTTGTATGGTGCGTTTTCCTTGATATGTGTGTCGTTTGACATCGGATCTCGACAATAGCGGCCGAGCCGAGCGGCACGAGCGTGCCGAACTGCGAGACGGAAACGCAGACAGAGGGCTCGGTGCGTTTTGTCGCAGTTTTGGAAATGGCTGTGAATTAATGATCATGATAATGATGAACCCAACATTAATTAGTGACATAATGATACAATGAAACACGCTGGTCGACGTGCAAAGTTATTTCAAAAGTGAAACGTCAATGCGCGTAGAATGTACTTTGCAATGCAGGTTTCTATAAAAATATTGATGAACGGAACTGTTTTAATCAATTCACTGTCATAATGTGAATCCAATCTCAATGCTGTCCCACGAACCTGCTTGGTTCTTCCGTACATTGCAACAGTACATTCTTCGTGTCACACCAGCAAGTATTTTCCATAGTCGTTACGAATTACAGAACTGCCAAACCGAGTTACTTTAAGATTTGATACAAAATAAATATAATTTATTTTTTATTTATTTAGTTTATAAATTTATTTATATTTTATTAGGGAAATGCACCCAAACAGCAAGCATTGGAAGCAGGCTTTCTAATCGCAGAAATGTGAAAATCTTCCGTAAATGTCGTAACCACCGCGGAAAACACCACAAAAATTATGACTTTTTATATAGTTAGTGTCCCAAAAGTAACCCAAAAAAGTCTAAAGATTGTAATGCTAAGAAGAGAGGAAATATCACACAAAAACGGATACTCAGTACTTCTACCTACCTCTGACCTACAATAGGGTTTGGTTTGGTTCGGATCGAAAACGCCACACGTACCGCCGGGTAGCACTCCGTACCACATGCCTGTATTCATGTACCTGAAACGATTTGATAGTGTCCTCCCTATGATTGTGTATTGGTGTTGCCGACATGCAGGTGAACACCGCATCTCGTCTCTTGTTTATATGTAAGATGACCATTACTTTTTCAGACGAACGCGCCATCATTTGCGAGAGGGGTACAATGTAAAGTTATTGTGTATGGATATCAAGCACATGACTGTATAATGAATTTTATACATGATGTGAGTGGACGGCTGATATGATAATTTTAATGGAAGTTATTGAACACACTTACTCACGTTGTAGCGAAAACATAACATAATGTATTTCATACGTACTCTTTATTGAGGACGGTTATTATTTGTCCTGCCTTGTATTCCAAAAAGTTTCCTCTCCTGCCATCTTCGGGTTTATGATAGTTTACTGTTGCCTGGACCTTTGGATTCATGAAAATACGTGAATAACACGAAATAAGCCAGTTGAAAATTATTGTTATTTGATAATATGTATACACAAAGAATATTTAAAATATTACCATAAATAAACTGGTGCTGCAATAGGGCGTCCATTACAACGCCTATCGGGAAGACATTTTTTATTTCTCAATATTTACGATATATTCGATTAAACACAACATAACAACTTTTACTATTACAGACAATGCAAAGATAGTTTGAATGAAATATAACTTTCATGTTAAAATTTAATTATGGTGATTTTTTTAAACCCTTTGTTTTCCGATCTGTGAGATAGATTTAACTCATTTTCAGTCCGGAGTGAGATTATTGTAGGCACACTTCGTTATCCTTAAAAAATTAAAATCGTTATCGTGTTGGTAAATTCGTTTGCGTTTCGTTATATCTCGTTTAGTTTTGATGGTGGTAGTCTTATGTGGAAGGCTCGACTGCGGCGGCACCACCGCTGCACCTATTTCTGCCGTGAAGCAGCAGTGTGAGAACTGCTGTGTTTCGGTTTGAAGAATAAGAATAAATAAGAATGGAACATACTACAGAGATCAAGCTGTTTCTCTACTTTTACTTGATTTTAAACTTACGTAGTCTTACGGCCAAGACTCGCCAGCGGCTGCACCACTGCAACACGTATTTCTGCAGTGCAGCACTGCTGTGTTCGGTTTGAAGGGTGTGGTTAGGTTCGAACGGAAGAGGAGGCACTCTAACTTAGACCTCAGGAGTAGCGACGCATCCGCGTTCAGTCTTATTTGAGGTTTGATGCTGATGTCCTTGGGATATAGTGACCACTTAACATCAGGCTCGTGTGCTACTCTATTACAATTACAAAAAACACAGTTGTCTTTGCGTGAATTAAAAAAAATGCGATCAGGGACCTCTATCAAATCTAAGTTTGTTTAATGTACACGGCCATGATACAATATAATAATAGTACAGATATAAATATTACGTGAGTAGTACATAATTTTATGTATTACCCGTGTTTTATTTTGTACAGAATACGTAGTTTAAAAAACCGCAAGCAATTTAGTTTAGATAATATTTTAGGTAGATTTCAATAAAGAAATGTCAAGCCTTAAATTCTTTTTAATCCTATTCAGTATCACTGATACTATGCATAGCTGTCATATAAATTCGTTCAAGTTTTGACGCGTAATTGACTAACAAACATGTTCACGGACTTTCACGCATGCATGTATGTATGCATTGTATGCATGTATGTATGCATTGTATGCATGTACATACAAAGAATCTAATTTTTTTAAATGTAAAATTATAAAATTGTCATAGTTATTAGTTACCTGTTCCGGCTGAACGTTTCTTAGCATTTGACATAAATCCTTGAACTTAGGTCGGTCGACCGCTTCGTGTTCCCAACAGTGCAGCATCAAAGTATAATATGCCGCCGGGCAACATTCAGGCCGCTCCAATCTCTGTAAGATCAATGATAATTTTTTTTTTTAACCTTTATCGAATCTAAAAATAAAAAACGAACCACAACGCCTCCACATATAACAACAGAGAGGACTTCGCTTGTATTTGAAGTTGGATGTGAATGTTCATGGGCTGCAGTGCCCACTTAACATCTAGTGGCTACCTTAATCATAGTGTATAGCTAATACTGCTGGCTGACATTATATTTAAAGAAAATTCCCAAATCCGTTCTAATAGTTTGCCATGCGATCAGATTAGTTTTTCACTAGGAGAGATTATTGAGATGGATAATAGTAGTAAGGATAATACATAGTAGTAAAGTGCCCTCCAATTAAAATCAATTATCATCGCCAATATCAATTAAAGACCACCGGAGCTGTATACTGTATGTATGTAGTGTACACTTGTATAACTTTTACTCAAGACGACGACCTATTACTGGTTTAGACACGTGATTTTAATTATAAAACTCGCCGCCAAGAGCTTACACCTACGAGATAATAAAACATTTTTAAGTAGCAAATGAGAACGTGGACCATCTGTTCCTACTTGTACACATGGCATCTATATCCAACTTCACAGTTACATAATATAATAAAGCTACCTGACAGTTAGGAGCATCTATGGCCTCAAGTATCTGCTGGCCAGAGAAGGCAGCCCACGGTTGGAATCCATACGTGAACATCTCCCATAGGCAAACGCCAAACGCCCACACGTCACTCGCTGATGTGAAACGCAGGTATAAAATACATTCTGGTGCGCACCTGTTAAAATAAAATGAAATTTCATATTACATTTAGCTTCAATGCGCGTGTAAATTCTGTTATTTGCATGCGTTGTGTCAATTATGGGAACTTCACACACCCTAACTCATAGATACATTCTAATTAACTTTACAATGTTCCCACATATGACTTGCATACCAAAAAGTAATCACGTATAATGATTAGCTCAAATCCTTTTCGTAACTAGCTGTTGGCCACAGAAATATTGAAGCTCGCTTGCGGCGGCACCACCGCTGCACATATTTCTGCTATAAAGCAGTAGTGTGGGAACTGTTATGTTTCGGTTTACAGGGTGTAGTTGAAGACATCAAACAGGAGGAATTCCAACTTGGTCCTCAGGAGTAGGAACACATCCGATAGGACTTCCTAGTTGAGGTTTGATTAGAATGTCCATGGGCTGCAGTGACCACTTAACATCAGGTGGCCTGCATGCTCGTTTGCTAACCTTTACAATTAAAAATAACCTCACAGTAGAGTTGCCAATTTGATGCTTTCTGGTGAGTAATAGCAGTATTTATACACTTACCAAGCAACTGGTAATTTAAGATTAACATTGTAATTCGTTTGATAATAATCCTTCCCTACTCCCAAAGCACGAGATAATCCGAAATCCGATATTTTTACTTTATCTTTCGTGAAAACCAATATATTTCTGGCAGCTAAGTCTCTGAAATAATTTTTGGCATACAGAAAAATAGCATTATAAGTATATAAAACAGAAAATATATTAAGTCGCGAGAATAAAACACCAAACGTCTTAAAAAATGCTAAATGTAACCCTGAATTAGTAATAATATTCCTGTGTTTTAGTAAATTCAGAACATTCTGGCTTTTTAGTCTTACAGTCTTACTCATTAAGAAAAACCTTATATGTAAGTTATGTACTGTCTCTAGTGAAAATTTATTAAAACCTTTTATTAAATTTGTTACATTCTGAATGTAATATAAGATGAATAAACATTTTTTTTAAGACTATTTTAAATCATTTCAGATCAATTCATTTCCTTTTTGTGTAAAAGACAGTTGGGACTTAACTTGCCAAAGAAAGAGAAACAAAAACATGCAAAAAAAAAACACATACCTATGAATCAGTCTTTTTTGTTCCAGATAAGTCATTCCATCACAGATTTGTTCAGCAAAATCACACAGACTCGGTACTGGGAAATTAGGCCTAATCGAAACCTCGCGGAGGCATTCTAAAAGTGATCTAAGCGGGGCAAGTTCTGTCACCTAAAAAAAAGATACATATAAATATAATATAACTGAACACGACTTTCAAGCGTGACGTAATCATCGCATATATCTGGTAAAAAACAACCATTTTACTCAAGTATATGACGGCATATATTGCAGAGGGTCAAGTGGTGCCTAAGTCCTACTCGACAGATCTCGTTTAAACTTATGGCTGTATTTAAATCTGCCTATACTATTTTCAACTGTGATATTCCCATTTTAATCGATTTATTAGATTTGGATTGGCGAACTGACTTTTTCAAGAATTTCTTCCATATATTCAGACACAGCCATATTAATATTTTCTAACAGTATGTACATTATTCTTCATTTCTCATTATAAATATTTTTTCCATTACCCGCAGCATGTTTACATACAAGAAATATTTTTTAAACCCCAAATGATTAACTTTTTGTGAAAGTAACATCATCATTGTGGTATCTTGGAGATATATAGCGTTAATGTCTTCACTTGTTGGCGTTACTTACTATTTAAAATGTTAATACGTAGCGACTAGTAGTCTTACAAAAAATGCGTTCGAATTTTTTTATCTATTGTAAAAATAAAATCTGTGATTCTATAAATATTTAATACCCAAGTACGTTCGAGTGTGTTCTCTACGTCAATTAACTATACAATTACTATAGAACTTTTTTTTTGTATAAGTCTGCTAACATTCTATATCTTTTGTCTTACCAGCATTAAATTATCCAGGTGTAAAACGACTCCGTAAAGTCGCACCACATTCGGATGCTCTATACTGTGCATCACCGCTGCCTCCTTCAGAAACTCTGTAGAGTTGGAGGTCATCCGTTCGTGACCCAGGCATTTTATGGCCACTTGCAGCTGAATGAAAACAAATGTGTCTATTAAAACCGCCTGCACTGTTTACTGTTTAATTGATATGCGGTAGACTAGGAAGTGTTGGAGTGGTGTATTCAAAATGTAGACACTCGAATACCTCAAGCGTCACTCAGTTAGCAAGAAACCAATTTAGAAATATATATTTCTATTATTTTTATTATTATTTATACCTCTATTTCTATATACAAAGTCATAATTATCGTTTATTATTAGTATAAGTTATGCATAGTATAGTAGTATCAGATGTACGAGTTGCTGTTAATATTCAAGTTGTCCATCAGGCCTTTTCTAGACATGCGTGGATTTAACTACGCTCATTCTCTTCCCATCAGGTGAGATCGCCTGGGGTGTGGTTTGGCAGACGACTCCGGATATAAGGCATTCCAACTCAGTCCTTAAGAGTAGCAACGCATTTACATATAATGAATCCGTCCTTATTGAGGTTCGATGTGGATGTGCACTGGCTGCAGCGACCACTTAGCATCAGACGGGATCCATGTTCGTTCTCTATTCTGTTAATATAAAAAATAATATAAATACTTCAAAACACTTTCAGTTGAAAGTGATTGAAGCATATGATTTTTTTGTTGCATTATTACTTAAATGTAACAGTAACGAAAAGTGAGTTTAAAGATATATTTACCCTCTGTTGTCCAGTGTTCCAGGTGCCTTGTTGGACCACGCCAAACTGGCCCATCCCAAGCTCTTTGTTTATAGTAATATCCTCTATAGAAATTATGTGTTTTGTAGGAACTATAACACTACTTTCTGAAAATGGTTGATTGTCTATAGAGATGGGGGAGTGACATTGTGGGACCTAGAAAAGCAATAACTGTATTAAAACTAATAATTACACAAAAGAACTACAGCAAACAATCATGCTAAACATATATATACACAGTTAACTGAACATGCAACATACAAATTACAACAATAATAGAAGGAAAATAAAAATGACGAATGACATGTTTGATGTCATCAAAAGTCATTGTTTAGTGTTAGCGAACATGACGGATTAGTCACGTAAAAACAAAATGAGTATTTTTTTAAATTTTGATGAAACTGAAAGTTGTCACTAAGCTCTATCCAAAACTAGGGCATAGAAAACATTTAAGTTCGCAATAAGATCTCTCCAAGATCCACTGCAAGACATTTGAGGAGAAAATGTTTGATGGTATGAGTCCGATTTCAATTATTTTATTTAAATGAAATATGTATGTATGAACAGTATCACGACATGTAAATATTTTAAGAAAATCTTAACATTTAAAGTGATCCACCGCCAATAAGAGCAGTATGCTATGTTCTGCAACACTCGAAATTTTAGTACGAAATGTGAAGATTTACCCAGATTAGAATAAGACATATTTTATGTGATTTATGAAAGATGAGAACTTCTACATATATTAAATTTCGAAATCAATATTCTCTCTTGCATACAATAAACGCAAAATATCTATCCTTTCTTAATTATCATTTTAAAAAAGTTGTTTAATGTACTCTTTAACTGATGCCATCGTAGTAAGAATTTCAATGATTTCTAAGCTCAGTCCTATCGTATCTCTAACTAGATTATAATTACTCTTAGGATTGGACTTTTACAGCTACAATCATATGTGTGAACTGCAATTGTTATAATGTGAAATCTTAATCGAAATTGTTTTGGATAATGCCAATCAATTTTATTTATATTTAATTTAACACGGTTTTTCACGTATACGCCGGTCTAAAGGCAAAAAATTACATTAAATTATCTAAAAATTAAATTAATTATTACATTATTTTAATTAGATTAAATTAACGAAAGACGACCTTTTTAAAATAATTAACAACTATGTTCAAAACTTCTTACTATTTCACTCTTTGATTTTGGTATTAACAACTTCTTTATTTTATTCATGTAAGGGTTGGGAAATTGCTTCCCATACATCTTCCTGTATCGACGAATTTCTGGTTTAGACAGTCCTATCTGAAGTAAATCAGTATTGGCCACATATTTCAATTGAGACAATTTCGTTACCTTAAGCACCTCCCTGAAACAATAATGAAATTACATATAAACGTATTACAACTATATTTCTACAAATATAGTACATAGTTCCTAGATATGATTTTATACAAAAATGTAAATAAGAAATCTTATGAAGTAAGCTAGGCTATAGCAGTGGGACAATAATGGGTTAATGATGAACCTAGGCTTAGCGAATTTTCGGACGCACTCATCGCTCAGCAGCGTCTTAAGGACACGGGAGCGGTAGGCCAATTTCAAACCGCTAGGCTATTACTTCACAATTACATCTTTCACAGTTATGGATAGACTTTTACAAGATTGGGTTTTACCGGTTACTGTTAGTAAAAAGCCTTCGAGTAAATTTCGCAAAGGCAGGATAAAGCCCGAAAAATATATATCAATGAGTTATTTATTTTAAACGTGTATAAAGTAAGCTATATTTTTACAGTACTGTAGTCTGTCTACTCGAAAATATTGCAAAGACACATTTGTGTTAAAATAATGCCGATGGCAGCGCGCCGATTTCACAGACATTTAATTTTTTTTTATGGTGGTTTTTTACGATCAAAATACGACAAAGACAAATATTCGACTATATAAATGAAGTAATACATATAATTGAAAAACCTTTTTTTTGTCAAAAAAATGTGTTTGGGGAATTTTAAAAAACTTGGTGTCACCAGGATGTGAGTAAGTTAGATGGCTAGATGGTTAGTTAAAGGGCAATTCAGTATTTCATACAGAAATATGAAAAAAGTGACAAAGCACTATTGTAACAAAATAAAAATAGTAGTAAACAAAGCATCTTTTTCTTCTTTATCTTTTTCGTATCTTACACATAAAAAGTAATGTTTCTTTGTTTGTTCTATAATTGTGTCCATACACTTTGGTAAGTATTTATAGGCAGGCGATTACAAATTGGTTTATTTGTCTAATATAGTTTAGTTTCGACCCGTAAGTTTGTATCGTATGTTTGACATGTTGTGCCATACGTGTATGTATTCAAAAACACGCCAACGACATCGCGGATTAAATTAAATAGTTGATATTTAGTTGTTATTACATGACTATAAAATATTAAAGATTTTTGAAAAAAAAAATTTATGTGACGACAGCAAAATTTTAGCATGTTCAATAGAATTATCTTTCAGTTGCAGAGTATAGAGCTTTTGAGTGTAACTTAACATAATTTAGGTTTAAGAAAGATTCTTAGCCTCGGTGAAAATTTCATGAATTTGATTAAAACTAAAGGCTTAATTATTAGTACTTGAACTAAGTCGAAACTATGGTTTAAGTTTTTATGCAATTAAAAACATAAACTAAGATGAGCATACCAAATACTAAAATCACGAAGCACTACATCTCACTACAGGGCACTTATCAAAAGATAGCTAAACAGAACAGTTCAGGTCACGACTAACGTGGAAAGAGTAACAAAAAGAGCTTCAAGTCCCAAAAAAAAATGATTTTTCATTCCTCCAAAACCTTTATGTGAACTAGTTTATTACAACTAATACACAAATCATAGTTTTTAATACAACTATGTACACATAGATAACAAATATAACGGCACAAACACATATACAAAATTCTACTACTAACGTAGACAAAAACTAATAAACTATGTAGGTTCCAAAAACCAAATATAATACATAACAAAATGTTCAAACCTATGTATGAAGGAACTAATAATCTACACACTAAACAGGAATCATTGACACTCATAACTACTGAAATCTTTAATCACACTCAAATATTTAGTTTCACCTTTGATTATTGGTCTTCGTTTTAGGTTTTTTCTTTTCTTTCTCGTCACCGCTATCGCTATCACTAATAGTTCCTAATGCACCACCTGAAAAGTAATTGTACTAAGCAGTAGGAAAATATGCACTACCGCACCGCATGAGGGAGAACCAGCACTGAAAGGCACAAAAAAGCTTTAAGGTTGACGTGGCCTGAATTATTAGGCTCAACCCTACTTCACTCAACAATAATGAGTCGCCAGTCGTAAGACAGATTAAACTTTTTATTAATTGCGTCGTTTTTGAAAGGCTAGTGATTTTAGTTACACTACTTTTGTAATTTTAATGTGTTGTGTTTGTTGATAAAGCATAATTTTTTAAACCATCCAATCATAGCAATGATACTTGGACACTGTTGTCGAAACAAATGTTTTGCTGCTTTCATACGCGGCCGTACCGTACCGATGGTGCTGAACGCTCTGATCTTTGGTCAGATCTGGTTTCCTTCTGGTAAAATGAAGTTTGCGTATTGTATTCATCAATTACGTTGAATAAATAAAAATCGATAGGGAATATAACATGGCATTATTGGTGCGTTTAAAGGAAGAAAAAGTAAAAAACCCACACCAAATGAAGAATAAAGTAGTTTGCACAGCTTCCCCATCCACCGTATTTTCTCAGGCCAGGCCTCCAGCGACCACCTTTTACATATTTACAGACATAAAAGGTTAAATGTTTTAAAATGTTAGAACTACGTTGGAATGAATGAATGATAACTCTTGAAAGATACTATATTAAGGATATAGTCTAAATAATGTAAAATTCAGCAAAGTATTGAAATGCAATAAATCATACGTTTAAAGTAAAAATTTAATGGAAACCATTAAAACATTAAATCAATTCAAAAAATAATAAAAAATTCAAGTTACCAAGCACTTAAGATCAAAGACGATTTGTTGCATATATTTTATTGACGAAAATAATATAATATTTATTTATAATATTTATTTTTGCGTAATTAACTTAACACAGAAAAGACGGTAGGTATTCAGATTTAAAATAAAAAAGTGTATTATTTGATACAAGTGTACTAGATTGTGATAAATGATTACTGAATAAATAATTTAAATTATGATCTTACGCCCTCGCCTCGCCTACGCTTTGTTTAGTAATAGTACTTTGTTCTTCAAATTGTAATTGATCACCGATATTATAATTCAGGGACCTTGTAATTACTAATTAAACATGGTAGCATTAATAAAAAACTTCCCACTATTAACATCAATCTAAACCATCATCAGTTAAGCCACATTTCTAAAATGTATTTCAATTCTTACTTTAACATCAAACAAAAGGTTGTAAAATTTGAAACATCAAAGAATACTGAACATTTACATTATTATTTATGCTGTCATAATGATAATTACTCAGTTGTATTCTAATAGGTCAGGGAGAAAGTATTTTGTATTTATAGAGGTTTGGTTGTAATGTTTAAATCTGGCTAGTTATGAAATTGAAAAGGTGGAATTTCAAACAAAAATATTGAAAATTATTTCCCGCCCTTTATAAATACTTTTTCTTAAATAATACATTTTTAGATTTTTTTTTATTACGAAAAAACGCATCAGAAGCATAGGAAAAAATGTGTGCTGTTTGGTGGAAATAATGCAGCGTCAGTAAGGTTATTCAACTTAACTCAGCATGTGGTCTCTCAAAACAGCTTTGACGCATTTTAAAAATTATGGATTTATAAAAAAAGATGTTTACTTGCACACAAACTATTTCCGATTGCTCATACAGTGATGTAGTGTTTGGTGGGATTCAAAGGGCATGTTCACATGCTTTTACTGCCAAACAAAAAGATCATAGAAAAGGTGTGGTCTTTTATCATGACAACACAGACTATACACATTTCAGTCACTCAGTCAATCAGACCTATTTGAAGTTGGATGTTCATGGACTGCAAAGACCACTTAACATAAGGTGACCTGCATTCTCATTTGTAACTTCTTTAATATAAAGTAAGGCAGAATAGGCAAGGTACATTTCAAACTCTTCTGAATACCTGAGAGTTCTTTGAAAGATAGTAAATAGATAGTGGATAGAAAAACAAGTTCAAACTTTTCGGGGTAACCCATTTCCTGCCAATGCTCTAACTGACATACATATATGTGATATGCCAGGATTGTTATCAGAATTGCGCTTCTTGGTCTCAGAGTGAAGAAAAATATGGCATTGTGTTTCATTACAAATTTTTATCAAACTAAACCTCCTTAAATAATATAATCCTTTCCTGTGTGATAAACACCTTCATAATACTACACTACCATAAAAGAAAAAATAAACAAAACAAGAAAAATACTGTTTTGATTCAGGGGTGCTTGTTGTTTCAATAGTTCTGATTTAAAGATCAGTTGAGCGATACTTTATACATTATTCAAATGAATATACAATGAAGGACTTGTTAAAGCAATGATTTATGAAAATTTTCGAGAACCACAACTAGAAATGTGTATAATATTTCGAATATAATTTAAAGAAGCATGATCAGTCTAGACCAATGCTTTTTCAATGCTTAATTAAAATATAATGAGCACAACAGAGACAGTAAAACAATGTTAACATAGATACAGTGTGACGTTTTTTTTTAAATAGTGGCTTTTATGAATTTTTCAGTCACCACTATTATTAACCTATGGCTCTTATTTGACTGTTTCAATTTAAACAAAGATTATTGAACAAATTACCTTAAATTAGCTTTACAAACTTCTCTGCATGGACTGAATTTCGAACACAAGCCATACTAGATTTATTTATTGGATAATTTGAAAAAAATTAAAAAATTAATATCAAATATACTCATCAATCAACAATGGTAGCATCCAAAGTAAAGTCAAAATAGGAGTTCTGCAGAGTGTGCAGGTTTAGAATTAGTGGTTAAGTTGTAACATTTGTCGTCAAGATTATTTTGTTAAACTACACTCAACAAACAATACAAGCCCAACCACTGCTTCTTTATTACAGAAATGTTACCCCTGCAAGCCATCCCACATAGACTTTCATCACCATATTTCATATTGTCGATTGTTTTGTAACAACAAATGACATCTCCTTTTTGTGGCCATTATTGTCCCACAGCTGGGCACAGGCCTCCACTCAAGCGTTTTAGATCAGTCTGCTGTAACAGATGGTGAGTCTTATCTGCCATTAATAGCAGTGTCAGCACTGCTGCATTTCAATTTAAAAGATGTGGTCAAGTCCGGTTAGGTTAGGCAAAATATACTAATAAGGGGGAACTCCAATTAAGTCCTTAGGAGTATACATGTATAACTCCCAATGGGAATTTTATCCTATCTGTGGATGGATGTGGATGTCTATGGACTACAATAACTAGTAAAGATCAAGTAGCCTGTATGCTGTTTTAAATAATGGAACAGTGAATTCCGTTATTTAAAAAAATATGAAAAAGACATTATGCCCCACAATGGCTAAGTGCAGATATGCTGAAATCACATGCCTTTGAATGCCTTATGGAGAACTCTTGCACATGATTTCAAAAAGGTACTCAATCAATAAGCAATATCACTTAATAAGTACCTTATGCATTTCATTGGAGATTCTGGGTGCTTCATATCTCTCCGCCTCAACCTCTACTATAAGTGATCAGGTATCTTCTAAAAGGTACCCTTCCCATCCCCAGAAACCAAAAAAGGAGTAAATGATTGTAAGAATGTTCAAAAATATCTACTATAGTTGTCTATTCTATTAAAGATGTCTGACACAAACCCTTATCAACCATTGCAGCTATATGGTGGAGAGCCTCCCAGAATTATCCAGGTCAGCGAGTAGAGGCCAAAGTCATAAGATATTATACCATGAAATCCTTGAAATTAAAAACTAGAAATGTAATGCCCATGTATCACCTAACATTGTTCAGTCTTAGCACATTATGTTTTATTCATATAAGGAAAAAACCAAACTGACCATTTACTAGAAATTATACATCTGGGATCACATTATTATGTATACAACATACATTGACGCAAAAGATTGATTTAAATAAACTACTTACTAAAACAACAGGCAAAAACGTAAAGTTAAAAAGGAAAATATTTTAAAATAATATTAAGGGTTAGGGTAAAAACTATTCGCGTATCATTCAAGGTCATTAGGGATCGCCGCTGAGCTCGCTGTATCGATCGCCCGCAAAAGTTAGTAAACAAAAGCGTTCACGCAAGCGCATTGCACAAAGCGAAAAACAAATATTTTTCTCCTTACTTTATCATTCCATAATACTGGTTTAGTTCAGCCAGATCAAGAAATTCTTTTAAAGTCATTTCTGACTTCTCTGAGCTTGCGTGAGCTTCTAAAAAAAAAAAAAAACTTATAAATGAACACAAGCACAACTAAAGCGCAATTGCTAATGAATTCTTTCATAACTTACCCATTTTCAAAAAAAAGTAGCACTTTTGTAGAACTGAAACTAATTTACATGAAATACAATTAATTGTTCAATCGGGCAAACCTATGTTTGCTTCCCTACAACTCTTTACATGACGAGAGATGCGAGCTCGGTGAGCTCGTCCGGACCACAGACAGGTTCAAGGTGAAATTGAATAAAATCAATACAGCTAGTTAGGGATTGACAGTTGAAACAAAGGATGAGTTTAACATCGATGCAAACAATTTATAAAACATCGTTAAGAAAATGTTGGTTATCATTTTGAATTTTAATGGCAGAAATTAGTACATCAATTAATATCAATCTTACAGCAATGTTCGTAAATTTCCTATATTCCTGATAAACATATAGCAGTTAGTTGTAAGTTGTCGAGTAACATATTTAGCGTTTTAATTTATGAAAAAGTGTAACTGACAGCTTATAATAATCTACACTACTTAAAATCGATTGAGTATGTTATAATGGTTATTTAAAAAACCATTATTACGATATTTATAATTTAACCTTAGTTTTTATTTGTCAGATTAAAACATTACATTCGAAAGATTAAAATACGTTTAGTTATAAAATACTGAAAGAAATAACATCGATCTTTTGTCATCCGATTTTCCTTCGGAACGATTTTAGTGTACTGCTATGACATTTTGATCTGAATCGATTATCAAAGATCGGAAATATTAGAAATTGAGGTGTCACTGTAAAGATTTTATACAAGTGGCAACAATTATATTTTTGAAAATCAAAGGTTAAATCTCAAAAATTATTAAGTATATCGGTAGCATTTTGTCGCTAAATTCCTTGAAAATTGAATTCCTTGTTTTACAGCTATTTTTAACTGATTAATTTTAAACAAAAAGTAAAGAAGAAAATTAATTAGTTAGTTATTATTTTCGTTGTAAAAAATATTTTATTTCTTAATTTCAAGTTTTACAACAAATGTTTCCTATACTATTCGTCCCTTGAAATGTTATACGATGTATCTAATGTAATGAGTAAAAAGAGAATGTATAAATACATTCAATATTATTTAAATTTTCGTTAAGTTCACCAAATTTTCACAGTAGGTAGGTACTTACCAGTTTGAAATTATTTACTTTCACATTCATATCTTAATCATTTAGAAATGTGTAATTTTAAAAATAAGTAAATCCTTTTACTGTTACTAGACAATATTATTTGTCCTGTACTCTAAAGTCTTTCTTTAAGCTCTAACATAATTTATTACCACCCTATCAAAAAATAAAAAAATCTACAGTCGGTACAAAAACATTAATGCTTACATATAAAAATAATTGCTAATTTCTCTATAATGTATATCATATATTTTATTTATTATCAAATATGTATCTTTTTGTAATATGCTATTTTGACTTTATGGAGCAGATGACTGTAATAGAAATGAAAGTTCAGAAACCTTTAACTCGGTTCATAATCCTTTTTATTAATTTAGCTAACGTCTTTTCTCTCCTCTCATGGTGCCTGAAGTTATTTACTAAATTTTTATAACACTGTAAATTAAGCACTTACATTTCTAAGGATTTTTTATTTTCTTAAAAATGTTACCAAGTTTTTCCTATATTTTACTACATGTATATAAAATTCCCTTCGTTTTTGGGTAATTCAAATTTAGGTAACCTGGCAACACTAACAACTGCTTAGCAAATATGGCGTAGGTTTCTACAATATGCAGTGGAAGACAATTTGATATACTTGTCAATTCTGAATTTTATAAAAAAAGACATGTACGTAGGATAAAACACGATACTGTAATAGCGACATAGACAAGTATAAAAGTGAAATGTGAATTTATACAATGTAGGTATTTTTTTTCTATTGAAACAAAATAAGAATTCCCAATTGACTGCCTTGCCATTTTCTCATATGTTTTTACTCAACGACCCATTGTTTATATGTTTTAATCGTATTATTTTTGTAATCACGTAATAGTATGTTGACATTTATTCACGAAGTTATAACAGTTTTGTCAAGACACAAGTTGTACATCTTAACAAGTAATTATTATGTTCGTATAGCTTAGAGTAATGTTTTGATAACTTTTTTATAAAATTGTGTATTAATTTGGAAGTTAGGGATACATTATACAGTACTGTGTTTTTAATGAGTATATTTTACTGACTTTGAGTAACATTGTAAACTATCAGTAAATTGCTTTTTGTTGTGTATTTATTGTGAACTATTATGGACTTGTAAGTAAGAAAAACAACAGTTGAAGTCTCCGAAACATTCACATGAGGAGCAACAAAACGCCAGTCATCAGGTGAGTACATTATTAACTTTTTTTTTCTTTATGAATATATTTTTATATTTTTCACTAGTTATTTAGAAAAGCCCTTCACAATTTTTCACTATTTTATGATCTCTATGTGCGTTTTTTATTTTGTGTGCATTTAAACCTTATTACAGTTTTTTACTGTTAAGTCATACTGCAGCATTTTTACTGCAGATATGGTAAAAAAAACTAGGTATATAATATCTGGTCTCCTATACTTACAACTAGAGTGGATCATTTACTGATGAAGTAACTGTTAGTAGTATGTAACTTTTGAAGTGCAATTTTTAAGAAAGTTTTTAAGAAAGAATTGATTTACAAAATATACTACCAATGAAAGTGTAATAAACATAAGTTGCCACAAGTGCAAATTACTTTTTAATGAAAATTATAAATGTATGTCTCACATATTTTCAATAACCATTTTTATGAGTATATGTATGTTTTTCTCAAATTTATCTGGCCTATCAAGATACGGCTCCATATCAATCTGACTTGTCAACTAACATTACATAGATCTCATTCTCATTTTCTTTTTACATAACATGAAGAAAGATTAGGTAATTAGTCTTCTTTGGCTAATCACTAAGCAAGACTAAAAAAATATTTACCTTTACTATACTTTACTTAACTTTACCATAAATAACTCTTGCCTGCAAACATTGCAGTTATTCTTTTGAATCTAATAATATTGTTTGTTATTTTTTATCTGCAGCATGTGTATCAAATAAAAGATATGCTGCAGTAAATAAAAATATTATGTCAGAAATTTGCATTGCACTTGAAAGCACATGTAGTAAATTACATAACATGATTATCTTTTTCAAATTATAAAGTAATAGAGTGTTGTGCACGCAACATTCATCAATTACTGAATCACCCATGTGCACTTTTTGCTTACCATTGTTTCATTGGGAAATTCTGAATATATTGTCATAAAAAAGCTTGCATTTTTATGGCTAAAACAAAGATGCAATTGTATTGTTATTACTCATAATATAGTCATACAATTAACTGTAAATCAGGTGGAGCAACTTAGTTGTAAAGTCTTGTGATTACATTTCATTATTATTACCAATAAACTAGATAGGCAGACTATTTACTTTGTTATAAAAGTAGCATGGGTGGATGAACCAAAACATTCAACTTCATAATAATTCTGATAGCAGTTGTAAAGGCACATTTCACTAATTATAATATTGTTTTTATTTTTATTTTATGTAATCAAAATCTATTAACATGCTCATTTCAATTGTAATGATCACAAGTTACATAAATAAGAACTATTCTTTTATGTCTATGAGAGATATGTTAAAATAAATTTTTGATACTTCATAGTCAATGTAATATAGGGATATCCATTTCATTCCATCCATTCCATTCCCACTATCTAGACTTGTGGTGGTCCTCCACGGTCCAATTCAAACATTCGTTTTTGCTATGTACATGCTAGCTATGGAATAATCTTCCTCCCAAGGCATTTCCGGAGTGTTATGACATGGGGTTCTTCAAAAAAGGCAGTAAAAGAGCTTTCCTTCCAAACCAGCAAACCATTGGCGGCTCCTCTGGTGTTGCTCGAGCCTATAGGCTATGGTGACCACTTACCATCAGGTGGCTTATCCACCTGTTTGCTTAGGTTTAGTAAATAAAATAAAAATATATAAAGCTTCAGAATGACAGTCTTTTTAAAGATTTGGCTGCATAGCAATGCCACTACAAATCTACAAATCAAAGAGTTAAATACTTTTTGCACAGTACTGTATCCCAAGGTCTTAAAAAAGGTTTAAATTCTTTGTCAAGTGTTTTCAAATTGTTCCTGCATCAACCCCCCTTCTAACTAACCCTGCTATTATTGGTATTGTGTCGTTAATAACACTATTAGTTTTTTCAGGAAATGTTAAACTTTATTGCACTACATTAGTCAGTGTCTTGTTAGTGAATTACTACAGTGAAGTGTAGTCAGATATATAAATTGCATTAATTAAAAAAAAACAATGCAATTGTTTCAGTAATATTCATTGAATATGTCTGGAGATTGAACAAGTCTGTGAGATGCCAGTATGCAAAAATGATAATGCCTTAAAAAGTGACTGATCCATTATAACTATCGAGTGTTGCATTAAAAAATAATGACATAGAGTTGGTAGGTAGTTTAATATAGGTGGGATATATAAATATTGAGTTTGATAAATGATACAAATAGAATAACAATATTTTTAAAATGGACTTACTGTATTTGTCATTTTGAGCAGTTGTAATAAATTTTGTCATATGTGACACAACTGCATTATATGTTTACTATGCTGTATGTTATTATTGGCCATGTGGTTGTCTCGTGTTCATACAACTCACAATGCTAGTGATCATTGACAAAGTTATAGAAAGATTCTGTAAATAACTATTATTAGAAACAAATACTCTTATTCCCCTTTCGCTCAGTCTGGTCCGGACACTAGAAGGATTCTATCAAACTCGTCATTTACAACTACAATTACAATTATGTCCAGCCAGCATTTGTATATTTAAAAGTTAGAAAAAGTTTAATTTGAACTACAGTATGAGTGAATGCCCTCATAACTTGAATATAATTTTATTACAGAGTTTGAAACTTCAGTCATAAGGTAATAGTAGTAGAGTCTTATGTTGAAGACTAGCATGATTACCACCACTGCAGCACCAATTGCAGCGGTAAAGCAGAAATGTGAGCACTGCTGTGTTTTGAT
>DWKW01000081.1:0-22570 GCA_018250115.1 Doberes anticus | reverse complement strand
GTGGATGTCTATGGGCTGCAGAGACCACTTAACATCAGGTGGCCTGCATGCTCGTTTGCTATTCTGCTAGTATAAAAAAAAATGTTGTTCGTTGATTTTTGACATCATTTAGATTTGTCCTTGGCCTTGTGGCCATCGATGTTATTTTAAAAATAGATGACGATGCGACTGCACCACCACTGCACGTATTTCTATTGCAAAGAAGTAGTGCTCGCACTGAAGTGTTGGTCTCTAGAGTATGGCTAGTCAGATTATATGGCGCCAGGACGCGTTTCAAAGGCTGACCTGCGGCGGCACCACCGCTGCACCTGTTCCTGCTCTTAAGCAGCAGTGTGAGCATTGCTGTGTTTCGGTTAGAAGGGTGCAGTTAGGCATAATACACTGGGGAGGAGGCATTCCAACTCAGTCCTCAGGAGTAGCCACACATCCACACACAACCTGAGATAGGACTTCCGTCCTATTTGAGGTTAGATGTGGATGTCCATGGGCTGCAGTGACCACTTCACATCAGGTGGGCTGTATGCTCGTTTGCTACTCTATTACAATAAAAAAAAAATTGATACGTTTACGCGTACGACCTTAAATAGGGAGCATGTTGCGTATCTGTTATTAGAAGATAATGGTTCAATTCTTCATTATCATCAGCGTCGACCCATTAACGTCCCAAAGTTCTGAATGGGTCCCCTCTTAAAGACTTTATATTATTTTACATTTGCTGTTGTGTGCTGTGATTCGAATTTCGATCCACCGGAGTGGAATAAAATAAAATAACGTTTCACACTCATAGTCCCACAGTAGGATTTAACCTGTGTCGTGGGTGCCATGGACACACACAGAAACTAGCACACAAACACCCAGATCGGGTGCAGAAATCTAAATTCATCATTAAAATTTCTGCCCCGCTGGAAATCGAATCCAGGACCCTACAAAAGGTAGACCGCACATTGACTACGGCGCCACTGAACTGTTACTCACAGATATCACTCATAAATAAATTTAATGAAGTTAAAATCACTGTTTAAATATTAAAGGTTAGAGGTGCCTTTATTATCTGTATGTTAAGCAATACTTTGATAACGTCGACTAAGTAATATGTTCTGAAACTCGTGTGGCGTTTGTAACAAGCAGTGAGCTATGTATAGTACATTACTTTCTCCCGCACATTGCTAGCGAATGAATCGCGACGGAGCGTGCAGATGAAATGTTCGATTTACATATTGCAACGAATGAGTTGCTCGCAAATGGAACTGCTGGAAACTTCCTTCGCCAGGAAATACGTATGCAATGCTGTTGAATTTTAATTCCTTTCAAATACCAACTCAAGTTTGTATACCGTCATGTTCAGCTGTAAAGACATAATACTGAATAACAGTTATAGTTGACCCGTTTTATAGCTACTGTTTCTATGCTCGCTTCTATGTCTAATTATGTATTATTTAAGTTCATGTACCTACGAATAAGTGCAACTTTCTAAACAAATGCTAAAACTTAACAATTTTATTATTACTTGGGAATATATGTATGTAGTTTAGTCACCCGCTGTCATTGTTATTTTGAGTAATTTTTATACAAAGCTGCTGAAAATACACAAGACTTGAGAATATTACAAGGCGTTCGTTTCATTTATACGACCTTGGAGTCTGCGAGGTCCAAACAGACCGATTAGTTTTATGAGGGAAACTTTATTTCATGTCGTCTGACGTCACGTGACGTCCGCTCATGTTTATGCAAATTTATTCGACACCCTACCATATCTTAAGAACATCATGTAGATTGTGGTATCGAGCATCGCATAATTAACTATTCATAAGGTAAACTCTAGTTATTTTGTTTAGGTATACCCAAACATTTAGAAAAGACAAATACTTGTGTCTGAGTATTACTTCGTCATGTAGTCAGTTCTACGTAGGTATCAAAAAGCTACTTCAATGTTATGATATGGAGTTTGAACTGATCACAAATAAAATGTCACATCTAACGATGAAACCTATTCCTATACGCTTTGCCTATCCTCAACTAGTAGGTACATAGTTAAAAACAACAGCAAACAAAAGGGTCAAAAAGTATACGATGTATACGATGTATACCTAATAGGTGCACCTTGCCCTAAAATGGAAGTATTTGTGGAGTTGCCGATCCCCGAAACCCCGAACCAGTAACTTATTAGTTAGTCGACTCCCAGGTATTCCTGAGAGTATAATACATATTTTTTTGTTGGCAAATACATACTAGATACGTCTTATTGTAATGGCCTTAGTTAAATAGAGGTCGTCTACCTACTTATATAACAAAATGCAAGCTCTTGACGCGGCTTGTACAACGGGTATGGAGTCCTTGTGGTCTCATGATGAAATTTAAGTGATGTGTCTATTGTCATATCGCGTGTCGGATCGCAGTGGTAAGGGTAAGGAGTGCGTGCTACGTAAGAATAGGAAGCTAGGAATTCATCGTAATACCTTTCCCGTTAAATGAGTCGGCGTAGGTGCTATGTAGGAAGTGAGTAAAGCAAAGGCGGGTGTCTCAGGATAGAGATAAGCGTGGCAGTCGCGGCGCGCTGAGCACGCATGCGCGCGGCGGCGCGGGCCGGGAGCCTCGCGAGATCGCTCAGTGGCGCGGCGGGACGCCTGGTCGATTCCGGGCCCTTCAGGGGGGGCGCGTAAATACTCAAATCTTGAAACCGAATCAACCGTAAATTTCATCTCTGGAACTGTTCTGTTTTTTCTAGAATTGCAAGTTTTCTATTCTTCGGTGATAATTTATCACATTATTTTGCTTTTTACGCCAACAAGTAGCACCGAGATATCTATTAAACTAATATATTTATTCGTAATTTTATGACATTCAACGACAGTGGCATAAGATATATCTATAGGGGGTTTCCTTTCGAGTGATCAAAGTGAGCGTTAAAGACGCGAAAGTGCGGATTGACTGGATATTTTTATTGCAGATTTTGCTAATTTAACTCTCTTTGAATGAACAAGTGCATATTCGACCTGTTTAAATTTTTTATTTGTTGGTTATTTTAGTTGTTATTTAGTCACACAAATCGAGTAGGTAAAACTTTTTTGAAGTTTATTCTGTCATTGATGAGCTAAGGACAAACGGATTCGTTGCTACAAACGAAAACAAAAATGCACAACAAACTGAAATCGCCAATGGTAAGTGACTGATAAATTTTCAAATGTATGTATGGATACAACTCTCACCTGTGTGTTGCTATTTTATGTGTAAAAAGTTACGTTAGTATTGTTTTGTTATGACATAGCAGTACGTACCTATCATCGCAGGATCCGCCCATAGCTTTTGAATGGATAGCAGCAAAATCGATTAAAATGGTTTATAAACTTAAAAAAACAATATGGAAACATAGGTCTATAAGGAATAACAACTATTTTTGCCGGCCGCACTTTCTACAGGTTCACTTTAATTTTCATAATTAACCTACTTCGTATCACGGAACGATTCTGGAAAAAAATGTTATCGCGTGGCCTTCGCGATATAATTTGGGACAGAAATCTGTTGTATAATAATCTCGTCAAAATATATAATGCCAAATCGTACTCATACCTTACGATATAAGTACCTAACAAAGTTTTGAAAATTTCATCCAAAAAATATATATACAAATCTAAAGATACATATTTCGTGTAAAAGATATTTTTAATGTCCGTTATTTATCCATTAATTACATTTCGATGAACATATATTTAAAAAGACATGCAGATTGTGAAATCTTCCTTTCCGTCCGGCGATACCATCGGGACAATCCAACGGAATTGGTTTCCCAACGACGACATGTCATCATCGTTATCGGTAAAACCACATTTAGACGGACATTATCACATGTATCTTGGGTTACTGTAAATAAACAGTTTAATCTGTATATCATTTTATTTAACACTAGGATATTGCCCACGGCCCTGTCGCCGTATAAGGCCGATAAAAAAGTATGTTCTAATTGACAGATAAGTAAAGCTGTATTTCCTGTTCTACTATGCCAATCTTTTATTTTACATTAGTGGACACATGCCATCTGATGTTAAGTGGTCATTATGGCCCATGAATATCCATATCCAATGTTGGCTAGAACAGAAGTCCTGTTTGAGGTAAAAAGTGGATGCGTTGCTACTCCTGGTAGCTAAGCTGGACTACCACACCCTTCAAATCGAAATACAGCAGTTCTTTACGGCATAAATAGGTGCATACGGCATAAAGCGCCGGCGAGCCTTAATCATAAGACTACTATCATCAAAACTGTACCTTAAAACACCATAATCTTGTTCAAACATATCGCAGTACGCCATATGCATTTAAATTGTAAAATATTTAGATATAGCCTTCTTACAATTTTATAATAGTAGGTTTGTAATATTAGTATATCTTAAACTGCCTTCTGCGATATTGTCACCGTATGTAAAAGCAAAAACAGAACATTTTAATAGATTTGAGTGTATATCAGCGCATGTTACAGAAGTCAAAGTATATTACAATATTTAAATGTTATAGAACCATATTGCTTTGTAGTCAATAAGCAGTGAAAGTCCCATTAAAACTAGACAGTAGGTTTTGCGTAAAGGCAAAAAAAAAGTTTAGTGAACAGAAATCTAGTTAACAGTTACAATTTTATAATAATATAGATAGGAAGATACTTTCCACAAACAATGATTATAATTTTAGATTTAGGTATATTACTTGGATAATAATATATTCGTATATTATTTAGCAAGACTAATGCCCGCGACCCTGTCGTCGCAAAGGAATGAATTTTTTTTCGAAAGATTTGATTTTACCTCCAGCAAATATGACGGCGAATAATTACTACAGTGAGGCCAAGCTTGTTTCACTGTACCGATCATATTCAAACACATTGCAGTATTTCAGTCTAACCATAATTTATTTGAATTGTGAAACAATAAATAAATTCTCATTGGAGTTTGTGTATGGTTCCGTTTCTATGGAGTGACTCATGTATGCACCTGCGTAATTTATCATCAAGTAACCACAAATTTTATGCTAAAAGTCGCAATATTTAATTCAGACACACAGTAAATGAACCATATTATGTACATATTATATTTGTATAATGCCTCTGAAAAAAAAACATAAAGTGTCATGGAAGTATGTATTTGTATATCAAAATAAACACGTTGCCCTACTTTCCTCAGGACTAGGACCATGGCAAACCCTTGGCCACGATGTTTTTAAAACCTATTTAAAAGTCAAATTGAAACAGCTTTAGGTGGCGTGTATATTAAAAAGCTTTTAATGCTGTTTGGATTATTATCTGAGTTTTGCATTTTGTTTGGCTTAACGTATAATTTATTCATGACTTTCTGTCAGGGACCTATTGGTATTTGGGTGACATCCCGAGGTAAAAAATTGGATTAAAAAGGATAATGTGGCACGTGATCGAAGGGAAACCTTTATATTGGCTTTTAAAAATCCTCTTTTTTGTTTTTATATATTATATTTATTTGTACATTATTGTAAAGGTATTATTGTTAAATGTACGTTCAATTGTATAATCTAAGAATGGTACGATTAATGACTTCCTAAGACTCAAGTCGAAAGAATGATCTCTCGATATGTCGATGCAACATGTATAGCATAATAATTATGAGGTTAGGATCAATTTCTATTGCCTATAAGAACTCAAAGTCATAGTAGTTATATGATTTAAATTAATTTCTTAGCCGTCGCGCAGAGTATGTCAGGCATGGAAGAATGTTAAATGGAGCGATGCGGGCCTCGGCCTCTATGTCCACTGAATGGTTCACAGGCATATTATAAATAGGTATACGGAGACCATTACTGGCGAGCGAGTCTACAATGGGCGGGACGTCTCGATGGACGTCTTGGGTGAGATAAGTGTTGTACCTTGTCCTTCACGTCATGTTGTGACGTAATACAAATTCCCGAGCTCTGATCACTTAGGTGATGTCGAAGTAAGCGGGGCAAACGAAAAGGATATTTATGAGGATAATAGCTTTTACCCGCGGACAGCGTTGTTTCAGACAAAAAGTACAGAAGGTAAAAAAAAATACTTATAGAAATATTTGTTTTAGCATAGGTAATTTAAAAAATTTGCTCTCATTTGTCAGAATTCTAGCAAAAGTTACTGAAATAAAAAAAAATACATACAACTGCTGACGAAAATACCAAGTGTCTTCGTCTGATCTAATGTACATATTTGTTTTGTCGCTATAATGAGGTAATTTCTATCTTACGTCAAAGTATTGGAGATTCCAAAAGTAGGTACGTAGGTACTATACGACCAATTAAAATGTGATGTTCACTAAACTGGACTAGGTTAGACTGGCTAGCGTGGTAGACTAGAGCCTAAGGCTCCTAATTATATGCCGCACATTTTTCTGGATACGATAGTTTTGGAAAAAAAAGCTTAATAAAAATTTCAGTTATGTGGTTTTTATGGCGCTTTTAAATTTTATGGCTTTATCAGAAATAATTAATATTACAGATCGAAAACAAATACATTTTGCTACATTACTCAGATTCCTCCTGTATTGCGCCTTGGCGATATGAAACTGGCATTTCATGAGACCCAAGGTCAGCGGTGTTACATAAAAGGTAATGGAATAATCCCAAATGCAACTCAATAAGGAAATATTTATACATGTTATGTGCATACAGATACAACCAATTTTGGGTAAGTTAGTATTTCAATAAAATAATATCTTGCAAACGCTATTCCGTGCATTCCGTATAATTAATAACCCTAGGCTTGCAGACAAGCTCGAACACCTACTCAAGTTTGTGGAGGAACATCAGCGCTTGGCGTATCTTTTATAGTCCCGGTAATGGTTTGTGCTTTTTGATGGTATGATGACGTTTCCTTTTCAACATGTCACCACTGCGACGGTGACTGCTTTTTTATATTAAAGGAGTAGGAAACAAACGCGCAGGCCATCTGATGTTAAGAGGTCACTACAACCCATGGACGTCCACATTCAACCTCAAATAGGACCCAACTCTTATCTGAAGTTGTACGCGGATACGTAGGTTCTCCTGAGTCCTCATTTGGAATGACTCTTGTCCAGTGTACTCTGCTTAACCACGCCTTCCAAACCTAAACACAACACTACAAGCACTTTTGTGTTAAAGCATAAATAGTCGCAGTGGTACCGCCATAGGCGAGCCTTTGATATAAGACTGAGCCACCATAAAACAACTACTTGCCTTTTTGTCGGTTCATAAATTTAAGAAAATATTTTTATTTGTTCCGTACACTCTGTATTTTAATAACTACATTTATAAAAGGTAGGTATGCAGGTAATCTATAAATATAAAAGGTAATAAAGTATGAACAGATGGACATGAACACATAACCTTCATGCAAAAAAAATTTAAACGCATTTATTACACAAGAAGATAGAAAACAGCTGTAAGATTTCTTGTTAAAGAACAATGGACACTAAAAACTGGAAGCACTTCAGATAATACGAAAACCACGCGAAAAAATAAAAAAAACTAAAATAGGATCAGAACCTACAAATAATTGTATAGATATTATTAAAGTTCGTAGGTCGTACAATATTTTTTGCTAAGATGATAGTCTAACGAAACATAACGTCTACGTTCGCATGACCCACCAATTAGCAAATGGCATGTCCAGTAAAAGTTACCAACAAATGTATATAGTTGTGCCAATCGGCCCAAATACGAAACAAGAAGAAAACAAGCATGGTACAAAGGGTAAACCTAAACCGTAATATCTTAAAACAGATAAGATGGTGCGTCTCCTCAAGGCCGTAGGTACAATAGACAATATCTTTGTGATAAACTACAGAATTTTACGTTCAAAGAAATTAACTGAATTTACCTTTCGGAATTCGTTGATTTTTTTATATATTTTTTTTTTTTTGTATCTGATATCTTTTGGATATTAACTGTCATTTGTATGTACAAATTGGGATGCCACATGGCTGGTTTCCTGTTAGATCCTTTTGAGATTTTAAAAAGACCTTGGCTACGAGAAACCGACTAACAAATCGTATCTTAATTTTTATTGCATAATCATTTTTTAAGTTACACGAGTCGCATGGTCAACCGTAAAGATTCGAATACTGCGTTATTTCAGTTTGATTTACGACATACAATAGAAAAAGTGCGTGTATGATACAATTACATCACACGTTTTATTTTTACCGCTATACGACGAGCCATTAAACTCGTCGTTTGTATGAATGTAGGCTGATGTGATTTACATAGCCGAATGGCCGACAGCTCAATTTTAGATATAACAAGAAAAAATCTAGCACATTGTAATCTTTTTAGGGATGATGACACTGGGTTATATTTATACTTATCAAAACAGAACGCAATCTGTTAAAGTACATATGAGATACATACACAAAAATTCTAATACGGATTTATTAAATAAACAAAAGTAAAGAGTATATTAAAGACATGAATTTGGCCTAAGGAGCTATATTAATTTTAATAAATTTTAATGTCTTCCACTTGTTTTAGCTCCTCCAATGCCGGTGGTCAAGAGCGTATAGCATTTACGTGAGTAGGTATATACTGTAAGATGCGTTTTGGAAGTAATCTTTTAAAGTATAATATAAATTCAGTTTTATAACTAAAGGATTAAGTTATGTCATGTCGTTTGCGATAGAAAAAAATCTTCAGTCTCTAAATCTGCAAAACATTATGATGATCAAAGGCTACAAAATATGATATAATTATCTCACTTCGCTTTGTTTACATTGAAACATTTATGGACAGTAAAGATCGCGTTTAATATTCCTTCTATTTACGTGATATGAAACAGCAGATTTATTTTACGCGATCTAACAGTGGCTTGTGTGTAAACAACATTTAAGTATTTTTCTGGGAAAGACTAATTGGCCTAAAACACAAACATTATTTAAATAATTCATTAATAAACCACTGAAACAAAGTCAAAAGTATGTTAATGATAACAAATCGTTAGGGAAGTTGTAAGACAATTAGTAAACGGAGGAACAATTAATAAAAACTAGTACAGGTTTATCAGAACATGTAAACTATTTATTTTATCCCGGCCTTGTAAAGCGAGTGATTTATTTTCATCGATATGAATTTTGTTTCTGCTCTACATTTATGAGTGCTTGTATGTAGAGATCGACCTGGATAACAGAGTATTTTCCTGTTACCTAGTTCCTAGAGTAACGTCCAGGGCTAGTGAAGGGCCCATAACACCGATTTTAACTACATATTAAGAAAAAATCTTCCTTACTTTAAATAACGAACTTTTCAAATTATCATTGTTAACACTATTTTAGCTTTATTTAGCTTGTCCTGTATGTTTGTATTTATGTTTGTTTATTAATGTTATAAAATCTTTCTATTTATTTTTTACCGGCTTTACTGACTGAGGAACTTTTGACAATAGAGTAATAAAAAAAGTATATGGCACAAAAAATAAGAAAACACGCTTTTGTAGCCATATGAACTAAAAGATGCTCTTTAAATGTAATGCAAAAAACCATGGAATGATAGCATCAGTTAATTTGAATTTCTTATTTCTGATGATTCTGAAATGTAGAATCATTATAGAAATGTAAATAGAAAGCATTACAGGCCTTTTTTTTACATTAAAATATTATTTTTCACTCAGTTCCTTTAAGTCGTAATTTTTATTAATAAAAAACGGTGAAACAGCACATTTGAAGACATTGTTGCAGCTCAATAAGTGATGTACGGCTCTTTTTTTCTATAATTAATATTAAAAGCACGGAATATTGATTATTGTCAACTTAAATTAATAAATTATTAGCAGGAATAAATTAGACGTAGATATAACAAGGAGGAAGTAGGTAAATATTTGGCTATTTGAAGTTATAAAAGGAATATAAGAAACGTTGCAAGGAAACGGTACCAATTATGTTAAACTGAACAAATTTGAAGCTATGTATAAATTTAAAAGAATAATTATTTAAAACCGGACGTCTCGTTACAGAACCCGCCGGTATTAGCTACCTCCTCCTCCGGATAGTTTCGTAAATCTTCCTTAGAAATCAGAAAATTATTCGTGAAAAAATATTTTTACATGGTTATACTTAAATACTGGGTTTGAACAAGATCGGTAAAGTACAGTTTGATAACTCTGTAGAAGGGGCCGTTATTTACTCGGTAGGTCAATTGAAATGGATTTTTTATCAGGCTAGTGTGCTATAAAAGCTTTATGATCTTAACCATTATAATCGATAGAATTATTGCAAATGATTTCAATACTCTCAAGGCATTAGGTACTAAATTTAAGATATTTTCTACAAATAGGTACTCTAGTCTACATGTACATATGTTTGTTGGAGTTCAAATTCCACGAGTATAAATTTAGATCTATGGTTTGTAGAATTTATAGCACAGATTTGATATTAGTACCGTTTTACTATATACTAACATCAAATCTGTGCTATAAATTCTACAAACTATTTGACATTACTGTTTGAAACGTTTTAGTGATATATTCTACTTATTAGGAAAGATAAATACATACATTCAAAATATAGGTTGCATTTAAACAAGCCCGATGGCAGCCCACGTTGGAAAAATACGTTTAAAATTAAATTCAGGATGCACTTTTGAAATTTTTATTATTTTTTTATATCCGCATGTAGTGATACAAGTTGATCTGATAATATATGTTTTTTGAAAATGTATGTAGATACATGTATTATGTACAACGTAAAACAACATGACAGCGGCTACTGTAAACATGACAGAAAAAGGAGACAGTTTTAGAAAACTGGATGGATGGATGAGTATGGACTGGTATATATTGGGAAAGGTTCAAATAGGACCTTTAGTTTCAAAATGGCTATTAACAAAAATATTCAGAAAAATAGAACTGCTTAATTTTTTATTTTATTTATAATTTGTCCGTGCAGTTTATTGTTTTGAAAAAAAAGGACTGAAAATTTAAATTAGATTTTTTTCTTTTTTTTCTCAACATTAATTTGATGTCCATTTTTGTGCCTGTGTAAATTGACTTTTACTAAATTTTAATGCAATCTAATAAAAATGCTCGGAGTCGGCTCTTGATACTGTCTTGAAAATACATTAATTATTATTTTAATAGTGCAATCTAAAATTACATTAAGCAAATCATGATGACGAGGTTTTCTCTTTGTAATTAGGAGAGGAGAGGATGTCTATTAAAGACAGTTTGCTAATTAGGTACCTACCAGAGAAGAAATAAAGAATTTGCATCTGAGGTAAGAAGCTGTTAATACTTTTGGATTCGTACTTCGCTCCAAAGTATTTCTGATTATTTGTATAATCGGAGGTGATACTGCAATAATAGAAATATAATTTCTATCGTGGATAGCTGCAACAATATCGGTGTTTACGTGGAACACTGAAGCATCATAATTGTGTTTTTACGTTTCTGTTACGAAACCTGATTATTTTCAAAAGTTCAGGTATCGATTTATGCCCGAATTTCGTAATCGCAGTTTTCATCCGATCGCGACGTTTTGAGGTTGATTAAGCATTTTGACTATTTTTGGTTGAAGGTCTAGCTTGTGTGTAAAAAAAATTGCCGTACTATATCTTTGAAAGGACTTAACCAATTCTAATAGTTGATGGAAGATACAAAGAGTCTATCCAGGCTTAGATCTACAATTTTGATGGTGGTAGAGTCTTAGAGCGGCATCACCGCTACACCTATTTCTGCCGTAAAGCAGCTGTGTAAGAACTGCTGTTTTCGGTTTGAAGGGTGTGGTTAGGCAGAAGACACTGGACAAGAGGCATTCCAACTTAGTCTTCATGAGTAGCAACGCAGTTGAGGTTTGATGTGGATGTCCATGGGCTGCAGTGAACTTTTAATATCAGGTAGCCTGCATGGTCGTTAGCTATTCTATTAAAACAAAAAAAAAACTGATTGGATTTTGAAATCAGTCAGTTGATTCATCTTTATCTTTATATTTTACTCGCACAACTTTCAAATTATACTAAAAATTGTTTTCTTTTAAATTTAATCAAAATGATTTATTGTAATATTTTAATGCATAGTATTGCTACATGGTGAGTAATAAATAGTATGTGTTGGCCAACAGGTTGATTTTCTTTTTACAATACCTTTCAATCCACAACACTCCCAAAATCACTAAGAGTGATTATCCCTTATCTTATCACTTATCAATACGTGTCATAACTATGTGCTGGGACGACTACCACATTATTTAGTAACAGAATATTAACTATTAACTCATTAATTCTGTACTAAAGATGTCAAGTTTTGTTAAATTATTTAATATCTGATTGCTTTCTTTAAATTATCTGATCTGATACGATTTGGGTAGTTGCTTTGTCAATTAAACTGCATTGTCTGGTCTACCATCTTTATTCTTTATTAATTTTCTAAAAGCATTTAATGTCCTTCGTCGATGGTCATGGCGGTAGTGTCAGGTTCGTAGTCGAGGTCGAGCGAACGGCTCCGGATTATCTCCTTGTAAACGAAGGCGGATTTGCGCGGCGTGCGCGTGCGACTCTCGCTCTCGTAGTCCACTTCGTAAAGGCCAAATCGTTCGCTGCAATAAATATTGGCGTAGCTATTTTTATTTAAATGCGTATTTGCGATTATTATAAGTTAGGATACATAAGGCTCGTAAACAAATGTGGTAGCTCTAAACAAGCGGCAGTTCGTTGTGTTACGGTATTATTGTATGGTACTGTACTACATAGTTCATTGGGTAGTTCAGTTCAGTAGTTGGTACAGCTTAGTTCTTGTGACTGTTGAGAGCACCACCGAACTGTTTTCAGAAGTTTTTAAATCGCTTCAAAGCCTCACGTAACATTAAATCATAGTTCCTAAATCACCTAAACTTATTACGATTTCTAGTTTCCTTATTACATGAACCAGTCATAGTATTGTCTCAGATGGTTTAAATTGGATACGTTACATGTAGGTACAGAACGGAAGTCTAATGTATTACTTAAGTACACTTCTACAGGTCTTCCTGTCTTCCTCCTACTTCAGCAGGAAGTTTAAGTTCCTTCTTTAGTTACAGCAATAGCAAACGGTGACCTGAGAAACGCAGGTATATTCCTGTATAGAAATAAACTTGAATATAGTGTTACCATTCAAGTTCACGTTCACATAGAGCAAGCTGATTTTGCGTTTGAAATAGGTGTCCTGATGACAGTATTTTTTCATTTTTCTTATTATAAAAACTAACCTGTAGCCTGCCATCCACTCAAAGTTGTCTAAGAGGCTCCAGGCTGTGTAAACCTGGACATCGGATCCATCCTCGATAGCGTCCAACATAGCTCCGAGGTATTGGCGGTAGTACCCTACACGGTTGTCGTCTTCCAGACCTCCGGCGGTTGACATTCCGTTCTCGGTCACAAATATTGGTGGATTGTTGTAGTCGGTCCTAATCTTTGTCAAGAGCTTGTAAAAGCCCCATGGCACAATCTAGGTAAGAAATACATATTCGTTAGATCTAGACTGATTTATCAATATACTCGTATATTCCGCCAATTGGCAACATTTTGCAAGATGCCTTTTTGAGTGTGTTGTTAGCCATCACCTTCCCTTTTTTCTTAAAAAGTGAGTATGTACAATGAGGAATGGAAAATTATAAATATTCTTTATAGTATTGAACGGTTAGTCGAGAGTTTTGTTTAAAGACATTAACTGAACATTTAAACATTTAAAACAATATAGTCAATCAGTCAATATAGTAAGAGGTATAAAAATGCGTGAAGTTCTGTAAATTTTAAAGTAAAGCACGTAGTTTTTTAAAGTATCATTAAGCGGGTGTCCGCAGTACATAAAAATAACTATCATTAGACTTGTATGAAATCATTCTTACATTTTCTTTTATGTAAATAAATCTATTAAATTTCCATGCATAAATATTGCATGTGGAAGAAAAATTCTCTATGATTGCCCGACTTACTCTCATAAAAGCTTTGAATGTAAACATTGTCAGTCAGTAAAATGTAAAATTAGCGTTGACATAAATGGAGATGAACATAATTTAGCAGTAATTTATTTTAAATTGCAAATTACAAATAACTGCTCTGCACTAACCGTCAACCAACTAGATTCTGCAGATTCATAACCGCTGGGTTGATATAATACTGCTCCGATATCATCATAGTACGACGGCGACGTATAGTAACCGTGAACGGATTCGTTTCTGTAAACTATGGTGGTGGTGTAGTGATTAATTCCGAAGAAATCGCTGCTGCCACGCACGATATCCACTTCCTCAGGAGTAAATTCGGGTAATCTGGATCTAAGAAATCCTTGTTCAGCGCTCTTGGCTGCTATTTTTTCCTTCATGATAGGTGGGAAGTCTCCAGTCTCCGAGAAAATTGGATTAGCGTATATTCCCCACTGAAATGATTTTATTAATGAGAATATTAGTATGTTACATAATTGTTCATAAATTTATTTTGCCTTACTCTGATTAATAGCATCAATAATTATTACCTCAAACTGAGCCACATCTTCTGCAGCTTCAGCGTGTTCCTCGGATTCAGGTTCATACCAATGGGCGCTTAATGTGATACCAATGACGCCACCCTGTTTTGATTTAAACTCATTGTTGTACACGTGATACGCTTTTGCGTGGGCTACTAGCAAATTTTTTGCACAAACGTATTCGCCATATCCAGAGATATCTAGCAGGGGAGCTAAAGATTTTCCAGCATAACCCTGATAGCAAACTTCACGCGGTTCATTTATAGTGATCCAGTATTTCACTCTGTCGCCAAACAGCTCAAAAACTGTCCTTGCGTAATCAGTGAACCAGTCTACAATATGTGGATTACTCCACCCTCCCATATCCTGCAGCTTTTGTGGCAAGTCCCAGTGATATAGTGTGATCATAGGTTCGATTTTATATTTAAGCATCTCGTTAATGAGATTATTGTAGTAGTCGACTCCGGCTTGGTTGATTTTGTCTGGGAAGCTTGTGGGCATAATTCGTGTCCAGGATAGGGAGAACCTGTAGAAGTCCAGCCCTAATTCACGCATCATCTCTACGTCGCGCTTGTACTGATGGTACGAGTCATCTGCCACGTCTCCAGTATCACAATTTCTAATGACGCAAGGCTCCCTATGACTTACAGTATCCCAAATATTTTCTGACTTACCTGTATATGACAGATTTTAAAATAATTAATGGAGGTATAAAAGTGGGAGGTAAAATGACGTAAGTGGGAAAAAATTGCAATGGTATTCTTTTTATGACTGATTATAAAAAAACATTAGAGCTTTATTAATATAACGAACCATCTTCATTCCAAGCGCCTTCAATTTGATAGGATGCTGTTGCTGTTCCGAAAAGGAATCCCTCCGGAAACTTTCGAACTTCGTTTCGAGCACCTGGCGATTTACATTCTGAGAATGCAATGATACATAGGAACAGCAACCTGTGGGATTAACATTGTGTTATTTATTTATTACAATTTTTTATACTTTATTTTTATTGTAAAGGTTACTACGGCTAATGGACATCCGCAACCTCAAATAGTTTCGAAGTCCTATTTTAGGTCGTATGAAGATTCATTGCTACTCCCGAGGTCTAACAGCTCCTATTTTGTGTTTCTACCTAAGCATAACCTTCATCGCTGCTTTACGGCAGAAACAGGTGAGCGATGATGGCACCATATTTTGTAATCTAATCTAGTTTATTATTAACGAATTCGTAAATATTTTTATATGTTATTGTCAGTATAATGTTCCTTCAAACATAAAGCATAATCAACAATTACAAATTCGTAGTTGGTACAGATAGGTTTGTCAACATATCTTTTAGCGATAGACCTAGATTAAATATGTTTTATACTAGTGCTTAATTATATTTCGATTACAGCTTAGCCTGGTCAGTAGTTATCGAATTATATTTTTGTAACAAGTTTGATGAGACTAGTGTTAATAATACATTTTGTTTCAAATTTAGTGGTCGTCCAGCCATCCATAAGACTTTTTTTTTTAAAGTACTCGACACGTATTTCACATATTACATTATATGAGTACATTATACCTCATAGATACCCCACTTCTATTTTGAAATCGATAAGCCCGATGGGAGCGTCGCTCGACAAAGCAGATTGCAGAAGAATCCATTCGGTCGCCCCAATTTTGAAACTATGATTCGGATTTGACACATTTTATTAAACAAGTGCTAAGATTTTTTTCCTGGTTCGTCAATACATTTGGCTTCTATCGTGTTGTTAAATTTATTTCTATCCTATTTGTTGTTAGTTGAGTTAGTATCTGAGAGATTTTACCCATTACGTGACTTATTAGGCAAAAGTCCTTCTTAGTTGGGGATATCAATACGTTAAAGACCATACATGCTATGTTTATATGTCAATCAGTCAAGTTCTTGTTTTCAAAAGCTTTCATTTAACTTGCTTGCTTACTTAAGCTGATATTTATTACACATACATATGTTACTTCAGTGGTAATTTAATAATATGGAGCCGGTCTGATGATGGATCTGGAAGATGGCCTCTTCCACCAACTATTCAACTAAACAAGATGAGGCCCGCCGTGTTGGGCCTAATATGTCTTGACAAGTATTTGACATAGCCCTTGGTGGTGTCTAAGGTATGATGATGACGACAGAAGGCGGTTATAGGAGGAAGAGAATACTCCATCCTGTTCGTGATTGATCTGTTGGTTAAAGTGATTATAATTCTATATAAAATGTACAAACCATGATATTAACAGATAATTCAAAAAACCCTAATCCTGAATATTTATAAACTGATGAACAGATATGATCTAGTGGACTTAAATAGTAAAGTTATATGTGAGTAGACGAGAGACGCGAGTAGTACTTACATACTTCATAAAATTTACATGAACGCAGAATATTTAAAATTCGAATTCGAAATTCAGAAGTGAAACGTGATTCGTCTTTTTTTTTGTTTTTTTCAGTTTACTCATATTATTAATTAAAAAATATGTACATTTTAATCGGTTCGGGATAGTATTTATAAAAAGAACTAAAAAAAATAATGATACCAAAAAATTAAGGAAATTTACTTACGTAAGTCTCAATAAAGCGGACATGTTGCTATGCAGAGTGCTTGAGATCTCCTGTGAAGGTTTAACGACACGCTATATATATTTGCACTTTCTTATCACTTATATTTTGAACTTGAAATTTGATCGACATATTGACAATGTTTATTTGAAATAATCTGTATTTATCTGAACACTTTCAAAAAATTGTTTGAGATATTTTTTCAATAAATCATACTAAATATTTAACCGTCAAGATATAAGAAGATATTCTAACGCTAGAAGCTTATTATAAGATTATATCGTACGTATTGTTTTTTGTATCCACCTAGCGCGTATCCCTACATGCTGAGGGATTTAGGCTGAGGAAACTCTGGGATCTTCGAAGAACGTACCAGTTCTGTCCTTGCGCTGTGCCCACACGGCTCCTCCTGGGACATGAATCCCCTTGTCTCTTTCGCTTTGTTAGGCGCAGCAGCTTGCTGCCACAACATGCTGCTGTTATATCCGCGGTCGCAACCATCCCAGCAGTCAAGGCCTCCACTCTGACCACTTGCGTCTTCATAATTGCTACACCACTATGCCCTCTGTTGATCAGAGCGACATGCGGAGAAACGATTTCTGACAGGTATTCGCCACCGTGCAGTAAATCTTTGACAAGTCAATAGTTACCCGACCAACCACCATCATACCACAAAGATTATCCCTAAGTACACAAACCTTAAATTAAATCAAATTTTTGATTTGACCTAGCTGTTAACATGTTTCACATTATTTCCCTGTGTTTTAGCGATACAACTCATGTAGGTATGTAACCACAGATTATTTTAATTTTTGCATCCTGTATAATATACACATGCGACAATCTCACTTGTTATGTTATTTTGCGTGAGTAGGCACATTTACGAAAGGTTTTTGTTAAAAGCCATCTCAAAGATAATTTAAATCATCCCTAATCTTTCTTCAATATTTGTCATGAAAAATGCCAAGTAATGAATATTGTTAACTCTAGCGCTTTCACACAGGACGCGCTGTCATGTCGTTTCTGCCGTAGTTGTCCGCCTCCTATTGATGACGTGGAAGGTAACATTCTGCTGCATATTTATGGTGACCTTGATTATTTTATTTTATTAGGAGGGGTTGGACGTCATTGGACGTTGAAGTCCTTGTTCACTAGAGACATGTAAAGCTGTGTAACGCCTTGTTTTCAGCTGTCAAAATATCAAAATAACGTGCGTGTTTTAAGAGCCTATGGTAAACCCTTTTTGAACTGAACGCTTATAAATATTGATTGGACGTGCAGAACCCTGAAGGAATAAGAATATTGGGACATTGCCATTGTAGGACCTTCGGGTGACCGAGAAGGGTGGGATATATTCGTCTTCAGACTGAGGAAATGTATTAAGACATGGCCCGCCTTATAAACGCTCTTAAACACGTTCTACGTTCTACAAATTATTATTTTAAATTGTTCACGCCCCATGGTATGACAATGGCAGGTATAAAATTTTGTAGTAGTTTCTTCGGATTTATTTTTTAAGTTGAAGTTAAAGAAGGTGAAGGTGAAGTTGAAATATTCATTCTATACCTAATTAGTTTAGTTTAACCAAAAATAAAAAACTTTATTAATTCTTTTGAGTTTGAACCCTTCAAAATTGAACGAGTGTTGGTAGGATCTGACAATCATTTATTTCATAAATCTTCTTAGGAAGCAAATGATATCATTGAAATGTAAAAAAAACACAGGCCCTAGTTGTTTAGAGCAAGTTATGACGTCACACGTAATTGACACGGAATCTCGAGTCATATAGCGTATATCATTCTAAAGCTTTAAATATGAAATACTTACAATACAGAACTGGATATTAAAAGTCACATCAAAAATATCTATTGTTACCAAAATATACAATAATTTCACCACTAATTAATTTAGTATAATAGATATAAATTAAGCACGTAATATTATTATATATATCGTCTCAGCTAATGAAAATATTTATTAGCGCTTCATTAAAGTTTCTTAACACGCGCATGCTTAAAACTCGTTATTTTGACAGTTTAAAACAAGCGCGTGACACACCTTAACGAGTTTATGAAATTTGACTTTACCACACAGAATGCCATTCCACGAAGATAACGTAACACTGCTGCGCTACAACTATGCTTTTATAGTGAATAAGTGGGCAGTAAAAGTATTTGAATATATTTATCACAAAATGTCGAACCTGACTTTTGTAAAAAAAAGTTTTTTCAACAGGATGTAAGATCTAATAAATACTACGTCAGTACAATAAATCTATGGTAAGAATAGACAGATAATAGATAGATGACAGTTTTGATAATATTTGACAGATGTGATTTTAAAACTAGGTTGAAGACACAGGGCCTGCAGGGGATATCTACGGTTTAGTTCAAATGTCCATTCGACCATTACAAAAATTCGAATGATCTTGCTGTGAATGCTTCCTTGCTTATGAACTCTTAGAATTTTTTTTGTGGATATTTACCGTAGTCCCTAACTATGGTTAAACATTTATTTTATTTAATTATGTATCTTTTCTTTAATTGTATATCGCTGACACAAATGTATCTTTCGATAACAAATATAATATGTTATATATTCTTTACTTAAACCTTGAACCTTGTAGTCCTATGTAAAGTATTTCATATATTTTATGTTTATTACAGTCATTATATGTTTTTTACAGCGCAAGAATTCTAGCATCAGTTGTCAATACCCAATGCTTTATAGCAGTCATAGTTTACATTTAGGTCTTCTATTATAATTAAGTAGCACTATTTACCCTATTAGGGTATAGCAATGTAGAGGGAGCGAACCGATCTGTGTTATAATTTAGCCGCTTTTTAAAAGGATATTAAAAAGGTAATTGAACTCAAAGGTATTCTTGCAGTTTATAATATCAATTGTTCATTGAATATTGTTTTAATTTTGTGGAAAATTTCATGTCATCAGGGAATTTATTAAAAATTCTTATAGGCAGTGTATTAGTTATGGAGCTACATAAATTTAGCATTGATATAGGAATGTATGATGGTAGAGTCTCATGTCGAAGGCTCACCTGCGCTGCACCTATTTATGCCGTAAAACAAAAGTGTGAGAACTGCTCTGTTTCGGTTTTAAGGGTGTGGTTAGGCAGTAGACACCGTACAAAAGGCACTCCAACTTAATCTTCATGAGTAACAAAGCATCCACATACGACCTGAGACAGGATTTACGTTCTAGTTGAGGTTTGATGTGGATGTCCATGGGCTGCAGTAAACATTTCTATTTCGTTCATTCGTTTGCTATTCTATTAAATAAATAAAAATGCATTTACATCGATTTAAGAAATTTTAAGATGTCTATAATACAACTAATCAACGGCAAAGGGACCTCATCTGCACAATATTTTTTTTAAAAAAACATGGTGTAATGATTGTTAATTGATAAAAAAAAATCTGGATTGCGTCATCCTTTCCCAGCAGGCTTCAAGCTATTAGTACGTTGGTGCGGGGCGAACTCGTTCTTTGTTTCTCGAAGGGGAGTTTACAAGGGAATGTAAAACAGCGGCTGCAATGGGAGGACCATTCAAAGTGCATTAGAGATTTGCATACAAACCTTGCATCAGTACACTACCTTACCTTACATACCTTATCTTACCACTACTCTAGAGTTAGTGTAAGAGACTTGTTTCTAGCGCAGACGGAAATCAGTACATCTAATGATATCTTCTACTTAACGTACCCAGGATATTCAACAATAACGTGAATCTACGTAAATATACACAGCGATGTGTGTTATCATCTCGTGACCTCGTGGTCCATAGGCTTACTGCTCAACTGTCGTTTCTAGGAGACTTCAACGCCCACCACCAAAAGTGGTTAATCCCTTATCAAGAAAGTGGCCTGGCCGGAAGGTAATAATAATTTAAATTTACGTTAAACCTCTCAGATGATTGATTAGACGTCACGGGTTCCTAATATTGATGAACATACATAAACTCACGCCTGTCGCCCATTAGGGTAGGCAGAGACCAAAGACCGCCAAATGCAGGTAAACACGGTGAAGCTCTTACAGTATCTCTCGGTATTTCAAAAGCCCTCAGAAACTTTCAGCATGTGGGCTTACTAGTCAGGCTTACTCATAAGGCACATCCTCTAACCTGTGGAGCTGTATTCTTGAATTTTTGGATTTTTCATACGTTGAGTTCTGTACGTCTACGAAATTGTGAATAAACGACGGTGTTCCTCAAAGTTTCCGCAACCTTATTTATGTTACACATAAACGATTTACTCATACCCAGTATCCGTGTACGCATATATGCAGATGGCAACACGACTGTGGAAAGGTGCTCCTGTATGAATTACTGCTGTCACCTGTGGGATGGATCTACCATTTACCAATTGGAAGCTTATCGAGAATCGAACTATGCGGATCATAGATACTCACTAGAGGGATACTTATTAAAATCCCATTTGATCAATATGTTGTACACAGGGCTCAAGTAGCTCGACAGGTACTCTATAATAGGATATATTTTGGTGAGTTTGGTCCACTACTTGTTTTTACTATCCTTACGAAGCTGGTAAGGAAGCTGTTCAAAGCGTTTTGCTGCCTCGATCCTGATCCACACGGATAAAGTGGAAATATTTGCCTGCTCCTGTTTCCTGAGAAGTACGAATTGGGACTTTTAAAGAATGAATAGACACCTCGGTAAGCAATAAGCAAACGTTTGCCTATTAAGGAAGAGTCTCGCAGGAGATGCCCTCAGGTCAGTCGCACATCCCATGGTCGCCCTCTTCTTCTCAGGGCGTTGCGTATTCAGGTCGCGCCATTCATGCAGACGCTGTCACACCTACCCCTATCCCACTCACTTTTAAGTCTGGGTGAGCCCTTTCGGCTCCCAACAAAGCTCGGTGAAGCTGTAAAGGGCCAACAGCATCATAACATTAGAAAAAAAATGCCTATTGTTTATTAACAATTAAAATTTTTGTATTCAAAACAAGAAATACAAACAAGATTAATTCACACATTTTAGTAACTTGTTTCACAATTTTTTGGTAATGTTGCAGATTGTTGTTATATGAAATAATAATTTTTATACCCTAGTTCTGGAATACATCCGCTTTTGAGGCGTTCCGTTGTACAATTCCTGTGATCTGATACTATTTAATATTTACGAAATTTACCATGAAGTTATAATATTTTAATCAAAAAATAATTATTCAGTAATTATTCATAGTGTTATTATTGTTCATAAGTATCAAAGATAGATTTCAATTTCAATTTATTTATTTTGCAAGATAGGGTATTTACAGAATACAAACAATGTGGATGGTAGGTACTCTTATCTTAGGATATGCAAGTTAGAAATCAGTTATATTATTAAAATATAACTATTATATTAAATTATTAATATGTTATTAAATTAAGAATATTCAGTTATCAAATCAGACAATTATGTCGGTGCAGTATAGAATTCATTCATAATCAGTAACAAATTCACTTACCTATACTGTAGGTTAGATTCACATCAAACCTACAGAATAAATGTTTTATTTAGATGTGAA
>DWKW01000080.1:0-22582 GCA_018250115.1 Doberes anticus | reverse complement strand
TACTTACAATTTTATTATAAAGTGGAAGTATGGAATTACCATTAGATCTAAGGTTAATTATAAAGAATACCCGCCTTATCCGCACTTGACCAGCATGTTGAGACCCGTGCCTAGCTGTGGCGCAATAAAATGTTGATTGTGATTGTAATTAATTGAAAAACTCAAATACTTTTCCAACGACCAATTCAAGGTGTTCCTTCTAAAATCCTTAATAGTAGGAAAGGTAATTAACTCAGGTAAATCGGATTGAGCGAAAGTTCTCGCATGATAACTGGGGCGCGCAGGGACGGATTTAACAAAAGGAAAATAATAAATTTCCAAGTACATTGCATTTTAGTAATAACAATCAAACGAGCATGCAGGCCATGGTGGCCAAGTTATCACTATAGACCATTCAAATCTGCATATAACCTCAAATAGGTCTGCAGTCCTATTTGATGTCGTATACAGATTCGTTGCTACTCCTGAGGTCTGAGTTGATATGCCATATCTTGGCCAATGTGTCCTACCTGATCACACCCTTGAAACTGAAACATAGCAATGCTCACACTTCTGTTTTACGATAAACACAGACATTCATTAGTTTCATTATTATATGGGTTTTTTCCCGCCACGCTGTACCTTAAGAATGAAAAACAACAGGAAACAGTTTTAAAATTAACTTTCTTCAAATGTATGGCAGTATTATAAAACCTAATAAAATGTTTTAGTCCCTTTATACGAGATTGAACAAGATCAGAAAAACACAAAAAATATAATGTTTTTGTTCAGAATAATTTTAATAGTCGACATCATTCAGTTTTTCAAAAACATATTAATTTCACAGTCATCATTTATAATTTTATCATAGCACAGGTTATTCCACTGGGCTTTTCCTGCTTCATATTTCTAACGGTCCAAGTTCGGCACTGGGCGGACGCTTTGCCGCTTTGATACTACGAAGGCTCGAAACACCTAAGTTCTTAAGCTTAGTTTCATGTAATTTGTTATAGTATAACATGCCAATTTAAATTTGAAGCGTATTAACATTTTGTGCACGTTTTGTTCGTTAGAAACTAATCATCGCCCGATTTTCGGTTAACGTAAACGTCGTTATGAAAACTGCATGCCTGAGAACTCTCCAAAATATCCAAAACCAAAACGGATATAATGGTCACTGCTATAAGGGATGAAAAGTAAATAAATACTTAATGGTGTTAAATAAATTATGTTTATAGGTTAAGTCGAAAGCTTGCACATACTCGTATCTGTCGTAAAGTAGCAGTACGAATAATAATAATAACAGTAAATAATAATAAATTCTTTATTTACTTCACAAGATGTTTTACATTAGCAAGTGGCTAGAGCCTTCCTTTAAGCAACGAATGACTGTAGTAGGAGCCTCCGCTCTTCCGTACGTAAGGCATAAACTAAAAATAAACTTATGAAATGAAATATCTATGTATATCAACTAAAAACAAAGTTTAAAGTTACAATTAACCATTATCTCTAAGTATAAGATGTTGTGTACTCATAAGCTATCCGTTTGTTTGTGTGTGTGTAAGTGTGAGTGTGTGGTACGTGCGTGTGTATATGTCTGTGTGTGTGTGTGCGTCGTGTGTGGTGCATATTTATGTTGGTTACCTTTCAAGCATTGATTCAATCTCCTCATAGGTCAACGGTTGTAAATATCTACTTACTGCATTTTTACATTCAAAATATGTCATAATGTATATTTCTATGATCTTATTAATTTTATTATATAATTCAGGTGCACGCTTTTTATATTGGATTTTAGCAAATAAAGTGTTTGTTTTTGGAACTTGGGCGACTATATCTTTTCTTCTTTTTTGTAAGTAATTTGGATTAAAAGTAAGGGATTTATGATATTTTAGAATTACCTGGTGTATATATATTTTTCGCAGTGATTGTAGCTTACTTAAATTGTAAAGACTAGTTGTAGGATATCTTCTATTTTTAAAATACATATTTTTAATTAATCCTCGTTGCGCACGTTCTAAGAGAAGTAATTTAGTTTTTCGCGCGCCACCCCAGATGGTTATACAGTACCCCAAAACAGATTGTACCAATGCCTTATATATGTCATTCAATAATTTGTTTTCAGAAGAATCAGGAGATGTATTTCTTGGCACAACATGTCTCAAGGTACGGAAAATCCAATTTAGTTTGGCAATCCTTTTTGTTACGTGTTCAATATGGGAGTACCATGATAATCTTTGATCTAATATTACTCCTAAATATTTAGTATGTGTTACTTTATTAATAATTGGACAAACACATAATACATGAGTTTTAGTATTGCCACATGTGTGAATTCGTATATTAAAATCAGAAGAGGGTTGTGCGTGCTTAGATATACTAAAACAAATATAGTTTGTTTTTGTTGTATTAAGGGTAAGCAGATTCAAATTTAGCCATTTTGCTATTTGGGCCATTCTAATTTCCGCCCTTTCCTTAACTTCCTGCCAAGTTTCACCATTGAAGATGACCGCCGTGTCATCTGCATATGATATTATTTGTGCGTTTTCTATTTTTAAATTACATAAATCGTTAATGTAGAGTAAAAACAGAGATGGCCCTAACACACTGCCCTGTGGTACGCCATAAGATATACTGGCGTCCTCACTTATGTACTGATCAAGTTTTACACACTGTTTTCTTTTTGAGAGGTAGTCCTTAAACAGTTTGAGTGGGATTCCTCTCACACCGACCTTCTCCAGCTTATATATAAGGAGCGGAACAGAGACAGTATCAAACGCTTTTTTTAAATCTAGGTATACACTTAAACATTTATGTCCTTTATCTAATTGTTCAACAGCTAATGACGTCATAGAAGAAACTGCATCCTCACTAGATTTACCATGTCTGAAACCAAATTGAAATGGAGATAATATGTTAAAACGATTAAGATATTTTAAAAGCCGAATATTCATTAATTTTTCAATTATTTTAGATATAGCTGGTAATATGGATATAGGTCTATAGTTACTAATGTTGTCCCTGTCGCCACCCTTATATATTGGAACAATAATAGACTTTTTTAATTGCTCCGGGAAAACGCCTTGCTCAAAACATAGATTGAAGAGATGAGTAAGAACTGGAATGACATCATTCTTAGCATGTTTTAAAAACCTAGTAGAGATCCCATCCCAGCCTGAGGCGCTATCACTTTTGGATAGTTCATTTCAAACCATTACGCCACGACTGACTATTAATTGTAGTCGGTAATTCGGTGTATATGCGTTTAAAACAGTGCAGTTATGTTACTAAATATTGATATTACATGCCTTCGTATGCGCATAAAATACTTATCTATGGCGAAACGAATAATCGGAAATTATGCGCTATGCTCTCGATAGTCGTAAAATCTTATGTTGAAGGCTCGTCACCTGCAGCAACCGCTGCATCTATTTCTACTGTAAAGTAGCAGTATGAGAACCGCTGCGTTTCCATTTGAAGGGTGAAGTTAGGCAGAAAACACCAGACACGAGCCATTCCAAAATCAGTCCTCAGAAGCAACAACACATCGACATACAACTTCCTATGTAATTTCCGTTTTAGTTGAGGCATGTTGTGGATGTCCATGGACTGCAGTGACCACTTAACATCAGATGTTCTGAATGTTCGTTTGCTATCATTAAAAAAAGCCTGTGCGTATTCGAGATGCTAGAAACAAAGACTATTGAAGTCATACGTCGTGCCGGAAAATGTAAAAGAATTTATAATATGTTTATATACTCCTAGATGTGCCCCGCCGTTTCCCTCGCTTCGGGGTAATATGAAATCCATTCAAAGGGGATTGTTTTAAAGTCTAATTAGTTTGAAGCTTTTTCGACGTTCTTTAGACAGGTTTAGAGTTAAAGGTTTTCTTGTTGCAAAAGTTACTCGACTTGCAATGATAGTCTGAGATTATGACGTCATTAAAAAATAACCTCTAAATCCTTGAAATAATTCCAGTCTTTGGATGATTTTTGTGAACCTGTTGTATCAAATCTTTATAAATAGCTCTTTAAGTTTAGTAAGTAGACAGTATCTTCAGAATATAGGACTTTCGTAAACTTGAAAAGAAATCAAAAATTGTTAATAGATTTTCATGCTCAAGAAAACTTTGTCCGCTGTAATGCTGCAAAGAATCATGGCGCCGAGATCTAATATATAATGATTTTTATTAAAAAAGGAAATTTTTCTAAATTCTGGTTTCTTTAAAGTATTTTGTTTACCTATAGTTATTTTTTGGCTGCTAAGGCTCAATTGATGGTAATTTAAACTTCTCATGATTTTTTTTCGTCTACAAATGATTCACCAATGATTCACCAATGCTTCAAAATAGGCACAAATTTTATTGTGTAAAGGTTTCATGAATTAAATTGCATGGAAAGTCATTCAGTCGCTTATTTTTTATTAAAATATCTTCACATTATTAATCTCTATATATAAACAAAAGACAAAACAATTCGGTGCCATCTCCTCTGTTGGAGATCCTTTGTTTCCAACTCAATCAATAAAAGAAATTGGAAAAATATTTTATTTTTTAACAGATGTGTCGATATTATAATGAATACAATATTCAGTTTCAAAAACAAAATATGTTTTAGTTTATTTTGATTGTTGCATTTAACGGAGCCACAGCGAAGCGTTGCCGAGTTTGGTTCGTTATTATTATCAGACATCAAAAACTTTTTCGATACTCACTAACGCAAACAAAGTAGTACCATTATAACTTAGTAACACGTAAGTCGAGTGACGCTTCTTTTACATGCATCCATTTATTCAACAGGTAACTTCAAGACAACATCGAGAACCTCCGCATCTTGAGCGAGGGAATTTGCGATTGTTATTGCTTGAAGTAGCGAGAAAGTTATAAGCGTTTAATGAGCACTGGTAAAGTTTATACCATCTTATGTATCAAAAAAGAAATTTTAAAATAATTCTTTTTTTATTGCAGAGAAGTAGGAGACGAGCAATCGGGCCATCTGATGTTAAGTGGTCACTATAGCCCATGGACATCCGCGTATAACCTCAAACAGGCTCGAAGTCCTATTTCAGGTCTATATGGATGCGTTGCTACTCATAAGGATTAAGATGGAATGCCTCCTGTCCATTGTATTCTCGTTAACCATACCCTTCGAACCGAAGAACAGCGATGCACGCACTTCTGGTCTACGTAAGAAATAGGTGGTGGTGGTGCCTCCGCGACCTTCGACATCATCATCATCGACCCATTATTGACCCACTGCTGGGCACGGGACTTCCCTCACGGGTCAGAGATGAGAGAGCTTAGGTCATAGTCCACCACGCTGGCCAAGTGCGCGTTGGCTGACTTCACATGCCTTTAAGAACGTTATGGAGAACTCTCAGGCATGCAGGTTGCCTTAAAGACGTTTTCCATCACCATTAAAGCTATTGATAATCAATTCACAATACGCATATAATTTTGAAAATGTACAGTATATAATATGACCAGAAATAGAGGTGCGTGCTTATCCACTAGGCTCTCACTTACGGCTAGGCTGTCGCTCATTAGCTAGTCACTAGCTATCAGACTTCGACATATGACTGTTTAATATTGATACTTTTTATTTAATAAAAAAAATATCTTTATAGCACATAGTGTTCAACATGGCGGTCTGTCCTTCCATGGGTCCTTGTTTCGGTGAAGTGAAAAATTATAATTATGAACCACGGTTTATTTTCTTTCTATTAACAAAATAGCAAACGATCACGCAGGCCACCTGATGTTAAGTGGTCACTGCAGCCCAGGTACATCCACATCGAACCTTAACTCAGACGGAAGTCCTATCTGAGGTTGTATGTGGATGCGTTGCTACGTCAGCGGATTTTTATTTATTTATTTATTTATTTAAGTTACACCAACAAAATGAACACTAATATAGCAATAATTAATATAAACCATTTAAATTAAGTCTGAGTGTCATTTCAATTATAGGTGCAAACTACATGAAATAATATATTAAAAACTAATAAATTAAAAACAGTTTCCATTAATTCGTTACAAAGTCATTTAGAAGTATATAAAAATTTGAATTAATATTATATGTCAAAACACAAAAAATGAAATAAAATAAAAATAATAGCAATCAGAATTGAATGTCGAATTAAACTCTAATAGATTTAAAATGTGATTATTATAATAATGTCAACCGGAAGAAAAATTTATACATTAATGGTAATTATAAAAAATTAATATATAAATTTTAAAAAAATTAAAAAAATAAGTCAGATCTATCAAAACAACAATAGTAGTCAAAAAATTCATTTAAGAAGATTACAGATCATGCACAATAAAATAAAGGAGAAATGACAAAACTAATTAAATATGTCTTACATTAATAACTCATAAATAACTTTTTTAAACAGTGCTAGAGGATAAGAAAAGATGTCGATTGAGCAAGATTCAGTTTCTGCTTTGCTATCAATAGCCATGTTGTGCACATTGTTGTAGCTCCTGTATATTCTATTTAAGGGGGCAAAGTGTCCTAAGTGGGATCGCGATGAATTTGTAACAAAAGGAGTATACTTCTTATATCTGGGCAAGCTCCTGGGAACAGATATGCTTATTTGAGATAAGATATAAGGTACATCAAAATAGCCATTAACGAGTTTGTACAAAAACATTATGTCCAGCATCTTTCTACGATGCGAAAGCGATGCAAGATGAAAGTGTCGCAGACGTTCATTATAACTAGACAATATTTTAGCCATGTTGCAACTGTAAGTCAAGTGCCACATAAATCGCTTCTGAACGCTCTCTAAACGCTTTATGTACGTATCGTAATGTGGATTCCAAACCACGCTTCCATACTCCAGACTGCTGCGTACAAGAGCAGAGTATATTGATATTTTGGTTGATGGATTTTTAAATTCTCTGCAGTTACGTATCACAAAACCCAACATTTTGAAGGCTTTTTTTACAATATGATCGACGTGTAGATTAAATCGTAATTTGCTATCAAGAATAATTCCTAGGTCTCTAATATGATCTACTTCATCTAATGGTTCGCCATTAATATAATAAGTTCTAGTGATTATGTTTTTCTTCCTAGTGAAGCGTATTACGTTGCACTTGTTGGAGTTAAGTGTCATACCATTTATATTGCACCATGAGACCAGTCTATCCAAATCCTCCTGCAACAATAAGCAATCCGCGGCCGTGTTCGCTGTCCTTAAAAATTTCAAATCATCGGCAAAAAGGTAGAATTTAGAGTTTTGGAAACATTTGCCTACGTCGTTAATATAGATGTTGGAAAGCACAGGCCCCAAATGGGAACCTTGAGGCACTCCGGAGAAGCAAGTAAAATGCTTAGAACGATATCCACCGGCTACCACCATAGACTGCCTTTGTGCCAGATACGATCTATGAAGGTGATGGGCATTGTTAGTAAATAACTGTTTTCTAACATTTGCCTCAGATATTTAATGTGTTAATGACATGATCAGTCCTAGTTGTGTGTGCACATATTGGTGACTACAAATGCTATTATTTTTTGTCATGGTCTATGGGTACAGCTAAATCTGTCTCATTATTATTACAAATATTTGCATATTGTGTGTATTGTGTATTTTTTTAAGGATTTGCTGTAATGAATATAAAATAATTTATTATTGTGTAGTCTAATTTTGTTACTGCAGTGTACAGACACAAGCTTGATTGAAGTGTGATTGAAATATAAACTTTTGCTCTGGTACTATTAAAAATTTACACAATCCATTTATGTAGATCCCTATTTGTTCTATTAAAGTGGAGACCTGTACTACATTTTAACTGTTATATAAAATTATTGGTTTTCATTTAACTAGGTGACATAATTTGAAACTAATTTGTGATTAACACCTATTGGCGTAATTCTGATGCATAATAAAACATACATACAAACAAACAAGAGATATACCTTGATGTGAGCTTAGAGCTGGGTTACACTGAAGTGGTCAAATAAGTAAATAAATAATGTTTATTTATTTTTGTTAGTGTTTTTATTTCACTCATAGCCTTACACTAGGATTCAGTGTTGTGGGTGCCATGGACACACAGAAACTAGTACACAAACACCTGGAACACATACAAAATTCTTATTTCATCATTAAAATTTCTGCCCTGCTGGGAGTCGAACTCATGACTGGGAATGGAAGACGTCATGTTGACCATGGCGCCATACACATTGTCTAGCAAATAAAATAGTAGTCATGTAGTGTCCATAAATGGTTTATCTTTTTTCAAATAAAAGTTCTTAAGATTTGCTCTATTTGTTTCTTTATTTTTAGCTTGACTACAAAGCAGATCACCCAAAAATTAAAGAAATATTCAAGATGGCAGGCAAAGTGCGTAACATTGACTTGGCAGTAGACAAAGATGGTAACAGTAGAGGTTTTGCAGTTATTGAATATGATCATCCTGTTGAAGCAGTGCAGGTAAAAGTAATTTACTTTTAATATAATTAAAAGAAAAATAACGCTTCTCTATGATATTGAAAATACAGTGTTCTTAATTTTCAGGCGATATCAATGTTTGACAAACAAATGTTGTATGACAGAAGAATGACAGTCCGCATGGACAGAGGTTCATTAGATAAAACAGAATTGAGACTGCCAGAAGGCTTAAAAGGCATTGGCTTGGGCCTGGGGCCTAATGGTGAGCCACTGAGAGATGTTGCTAGGAACTTGCCTCAGACTCCTGCATCAAGCAGCCTAAATATTGCAAATGCTGGATCTACAATTGGTGCTGGTGTTCTTGGTGCTGTGCCAGCAGCCACTGTAGCATTGAATGGTCTAGGGACAGGGTTGTCAGCAAATTCTCTGGGCACAAGCAACACTCTGAGTAGCAGTTTAGGATTGCAGGTGAGTAGTAGAATGAAGAAAATTTACAGATAATTCCAATGTATGAAGGTAATAAATAAAAATATTTTGTTTTAGGCTCTAGGGTTGTCAGGTCTAGGTGCCTTGCAGAATCAACTCCTTCAACAAGGTCTTACAGCTAATGATCTAGCAACAGTGCTGACTGCTCAAGCGCAAGCGCAGGCACAGGCTCAGGCCCAAGCTCAAGTGAATGTTAACAGCAATAGTTTAGGCATGGGCAACTCCGATTTAGGATCCGGTGTGCTTGGAAACTCTGGACATTCTAATGTCTTGGGAACTAACTCTACTATGAGTAGTGGGCCTCATTCAGGTAAACTAATTTTCTGTACTTTAATTAATTACTTTACAAAAAGAGTGTGCTCTAGATATCTTTTGCATTACAGGAACAAATAGGCAAATGGGAAGTGTATCCGTTCCTGGTCAAGGCTATGGCCGTGAACCAGTTCCACAACAAGTCAGTCGGGAAAAGACTTCTGATATGGTTATCATTACGAATGTGCGTTTATCTATTGAATAGTCAACAGTAATTTTTGCTTTGGGTATTTTCCTTTATGTTTTTTTTATGTTTTTACGTTTTTTCTTATAGCTTCCACCAACTGTTACTTGGCAATTGATTAGAGAAAAGTTTAGTGAATGTGGGGATGTAAAATTTGCTGAAATGACTGCACCTGATACAGCTGTTGTTCGGTTCCATAAAGAGTGGGATGCTGAAAGGGCTATTAGTATCCTTTAAAAATATAATACATCAATATATTTAATATTGCATTAGTGTTCCGCATATTTCCTTAACAAATTTTCAGAAATGTTTGATAGGACACGCATCGACGGAAGGACTATAGACGTTCGTTTCTTTTAAGCGCAGGTGAGGTGAGTAGATGTGATTTTACAATCATCAGTTTGTGGGGTTTCTCTTGATCGTTATTGTTCTATTGAAATTTTTCTTAGTCTCCATCTTTCTTCATAACAATAGAATTGAAATCAAATAAAACCATTAGGTAATCTTCATCTATGGAAACGATATTTTTCATGATAAGACAAATAGTATCTCATTATAATCTCTAAGAGTATCATACAGTATAAAACTGTTAGGACATGTCTGTTGGTCTGTGCATTGCTTCGGTCTATATAGTTCAAACTCGACGTCGGGTCGAACATCCGATTTAGTGTGCGTGACATTCATTTGAAATTTTTAGAAATCACATGACTTGCGTAATTTATGACTTTTATATTGTTTTCTTTGATAACGGTTAATTTACTCTGCTTGTATTTTGCTTGGGGAGACAGTGTGTACCTATTATTGATAGAGAAGGTAAAACGCGATCGAGTCTGGTTTCTCAATTTTCTTGAACGGTGTGAAAAAGCGAACGAGCTGCTGACTGAAATTTGTCCTTCAGCTGTAGTGGTGCTCCATGACGTCAATATCGATTGCATAATACGTTTTATAAACCAAACTGTCGTCTGTCGCAGACTACTGACTTATTTGTCAAGAAGGGATATTAAAAGAAAATTGTTTCTGTGTTTTCAGGAATGTGGTATTGAAGTTGGGTCTGTTCCTTTGAAAACTGCTTTCCATCGTCGTCTTAATCACATCCGCTGCTGACGTATCTTCAGTCTTCAATTTTGTTTGACATGATTAAATGACAAGTATTTGTGTCTTAGTTTAGCTTAAGTGTCTTATGTTTGCTGTACACCATTTAGATAAATAAAGAACATTTTAGAAATATCACAAAATCTTATCGTTGTAATTTAAATTGTTATGGACGTATGGTTGATGTAAATTGGTCGCCTTCCTCGAAGAAATTTTGTTCGATAGATAAACCAGTTGTGGTGTAATGTCGTTACCATGAGCGTTTTCTTGGAAATTCTTTGGGAGCAACCAGTTTGTGTCTCGTTTCCTAGCTGTTCATCGGATATCTGAAGGGCAGAGTCTAAAGATCACATCGCCTCAACACTAATAATGGCGTCGGCGTTACTCTTTGCTAAAAATTGAGAAAACATGCTAGCAAATCGATCAAGAACATTTTTTTAAAGCCTCCGCTCGGGAGTTTTTGATCTCAACGATTTACGTTATATCTGGTGATTATACTTTATTTCTCTTAATTGATTTAAATACGTATGTAACATGTATATGAATAAATTAATTAGTAGGTGGTAAAGAGGGTTTGACTTCAGTATTATTTATATTACAAAATTGTTATCATATGCAGATCAAGTTCAATCGAAATTGTTGGTTGCTTTTGAAGTTCTATTATTTAAAATATTGTATGTAGGTGTTGGGACTGCTCGAATTACTCATCTTAGTGGCCTCTGTCAATTTTTTTAAAATATTTTACTTGTCTTTGTGTTTTTGTCGTCGGCATAACGTCGCGGAAATAGGCGACAAAGATTTTATTAACTGTGAATGTATTATTAGTACTGGTTAACTGCTTCCTAAGGTTGAAGTATGAGTTTTTAAGTATTGCACTAAATCTGAAATAAAAGTTTGAAATGATAATTACAACATTTATAATACTATGCTGTGTCTTTGAGAGTATTGTCGTTGCTGAATTTTTCACTAAACTTCGTCGAAATGGAAACTTACGTTATTTGTATGATGTGAAATTACGAAGGGTAATCCAAAATTCATATTAATTAGGCTAGATCTGAATAATAGGGCGGGTGTTCAAGCAGTTCGAAACCTGCTTCTCGATCGACAGTTATAAGCTTTGTGTCTTGGTGATACAAGATTACTCTTCACTGCCCGTGTCTTATTTAATGGAATGCCACAATCATTTTATTTGGTCTGCGTATTATGGATTTGTAAAAGTGGAACCTTTGGAAAAAAAACCATAATTATTCCCTGATCATAAAGTCTGCCTGTGTGTTTTTGGTAGACAATTTCTTTTCGAGCGACTTTGTGACCGCTTTCACTTCACTTTCTCCATTTTTGTATTGTCACTGCTTGTATTTAAATGAACGTGTCTTCCATAAATTATGACCTAATTATTAGATTTTCGGACACTTATTACTCAGTGTACTTTTACTCTACGAGGACGTGAAATCTTTTCATTCATTCGATTTTCATGTGTATTACAAATAAGTGATTATTACTATTGGATCACCCCTCGTATCTGGTTTATAACTGATGATTGTATGAGTGAATCTTGAAATTCGGATTATGAAACCAAACACTTGATAACGGCTTCTTTAGGTGTCATGTTATCTGTTGTTTACCAGGAAATAATAAATAGAGACTTTGGTTCCAGTCAAGTCGTATGTAAATTTAAGAATATATGCAAAACGTCATTCGGTGAAACCGAATTGATTGAATGAAAAAATTGATTGTAACTGGAATTTTATTGTGGTTCGTATCTCATTGACGGTCACTCTTTTCGGTCATCACATGATCGCAAGATGCTTCAATACTATTCCGATAATGATCATCAAAAATTCGGTACAAATAATATCATATCTTCAAGCTAAGTTCAAATTTCGCTCGCACGTTTCGCTATGTATTATCTATAATGTGAATGTTGTGATTTCAACCATTGCGTGTTTTCTGAAGAGGAATAATATTTTGAATACTTGGTGTAAAGAAGCGTCTACTCGAGCGATGTTAAAATAGTTTCGATTATTAGGTAAGTGTTTCTGTGTACGAATATGGATTTTTTGATTGGATCGGCTTGCATGGGCGTCACATATTCTGTACAAATAATAATGTAAGGATGCGAACTCTATGTGGTTACCGTTTGCATAATGCTTCTTAATTTTTGCATTTAATCCTTCATTTCTCACAGATCATTCACAGTTGATCGAAATGGTGAATTGGTAATGGTGGTGATCGTTCGCATACCGTACTCGAATACTACGTTTAATTGTCAACGTTGTGCATATGGGGTACTGTCGACTAGCCAATTCCTTTATGAATTGTTATTCATTTCATTTACTAGTACATAATTTGGTATTTGTAGTTCTTGGTTAAAAGCAAATAAATCAATTGAACTAGTAAATTCAAACGATAATTAACTGCTATTACTTTCAGACGGCTCTATCCGTAGGTACCAGATAAAGCTTTGTTGAGATAATAAAGTTTCAATGCAGCAGTTTTTTGTGCTTTCCAATGTAAAACGGAAAAAATGCAGAGGTAAAAGTTTTTTTCCTTTCTTACCGGTATATTTTTGTGCATGCTTGTGAATTTAATCAAATGTTCTAAATTTCAGAATTATAGAAGATCGAGGAAAGGGATGTGATGTACCGTAACCAAGCATACGTTATTTTGTAAACGGAGGAAGTTTATGAAAAGGTATCATAAACTACCCAAAAGATTATAAGAGATATTTTTTTGTCGAAAGTTTAGAAATAACATTATTAGTAATAATTTGATGACGTAGTATTAGTTTTCCTTATGATATATGTTTTATTTTAAAGAATTAGCAAAAGAACATGCAAGTCCATTGGTGTTAATGGTTTCAATAGGAATGAAGCCCTATGAAGCCATCCGCCGTAATCACCATGATACGTTCTAATGGAGATTCCTATCTAAGGTCAGTCCCAGATGTATTTTTACTATAACAGATCTAATGTCACGTTCTAATGGACGCCTTGTAAATATCATTTTGAATTATGCAATTTCGTTGTGTATACGATACGGTACCTGCTTGTGTTCATATCGATGCAACATAATATTAATAATCTTTTATTATTATTTACAGTTATCGAGGAATATATGCAGTTGAAGTATTTAAAAGATAGCATTAAGGACCAAAATTTTGAAGTGAAATAAAAATTTTAATATATTTCTTTTTTTACTATTCATCCACGTTCCTAATTGACACAAGTAATGTGACATAAATACTAACCCGTGAGAATAACATTTTTATAATGCACTACTATTTTAAAACTAATTTTTGTTCTTGTATATAATACCAAATATGAAAAACTTTAACATAATTAATATGAATTCCATCATTGAAATTATAGAACTACCAATAAAAAGGTTGATGACACCGCCACTCCTTACTGAAACAACATAGAAAATTAAATTGAATTTGTACGCTTATTGTACACACGCAATTTACTTAGTACTAGTTAGTACTACTTACGAAATATGTCAACTATCAACAACATCGATAATATTCAAATCGATTTAGCGGTTTAGCAGTGAGTGTAACACAAATATACTTGAAACATATACCTACAGTGTTTCGTGCCTCTAAGTTCAATGCACCAAAGCGATAAACAATGGACATCGACCTTACAGATTTCGGTAAATATTCAACTATCAAAATTTTTAATTTTACCACAATCCATGAAAACGTTATAGGTACATTTATTTATAATACGCAGAGAAAAATCAAGGGGTAGTTTCTTATCTTATCTTCCAGCTGACAAGTTGCGATGAGAGAATGGTTAATCAACGGTATAGTATACGCGATACTCCCTGGTGACGGTTGACTAGTTTTTTTTAAATATTGAACTTCGCGGAGAAAGTATTTATTTAATATAAATTAATCATGCTAGACCTAGATTTCATGGTAAATAATGTGCAGTTACGTTTTATCATACTCACGCAATACGTCGTATAAATTAAATATGGTATCTCTGACGACTCTTATTTTTGGGAATGTTGTTATTCCAATCTGAAGTCTTCCTATGGATTTTTTGAATGTGAAAACTTCATTATCTTTGCGGTAAATATCAGTTTCACAATTACTGAGGCAACCACAATCTCGCGGTGATTTAGGAAGTTTAGTTGAATGTGGAAATCTTTTGATAAATTTACTAGAAAATGTTAATGACATGATCTCTTTTTGAAATTTCAGTACGCATTTCAGGTCGTTGACGGCACAAACTGGTTCATTGTCTAGAAGATAATGAAATATTTTGATTAATAAACTTAGTTATTAAAAATCCAGTTAATAATCTTGATAAGGTTTAGTTACAAGCTCAAAAACAATCTCACCCAACGGTTTATAAAAATGAGGCACACATCCGCAAAGCTGTAGTATTATTTCAATTCTACACTCCAATATGCAGTGGTTGTATGAATACACTGGATATCGTTTGTTCAATGGTTCGTTTACAAACCTGTAATTAAGTTCGTAATCGTTTATTTTTTTTATTTTGACTTATAAGTGAGTAGTAGAAGTTTAGCTTTTACAAGTATTGTGTAGCTAGGTAGCTACCTACTTACCTGCATTTTCTGAAAAATATCGATCTTGGTCTCAATTCTTCTGATATTCGGGTGCTCCAGACTGACAATCCAAATTTTACCAAGCCTTCTACGTCAAAAGTAAATGAGGGGCTGGTGCTAAGCACTATTTCGTCCGGGTGGTGTATATATACCTACGTGATAGAATGAAAACAAGAAACAAATTAGTTTCATTTTAATTTTATATTAAATTGAAGTGTTCAGCCCTCTTTAAGGGGTGAGCTATGAGGGTATACTAAATAAAAATAAGAAATACATGTGTTTCTAACACGTGTAAATATTCTATAAAAATGTTTTCCGAAATCGGTTTAAGACATCGTTTATGAATGTCATAAAAAATTGTATTCCAAAAAAATACTGAATTTACACGGATGACGTTTCTGTGTTTGCCCTTGTTTATAAAATCCATAGAAATACTAATATGGGGACTATGGGGTCACATAAAGCCTCGCTAGAAAGTTAACTTAGATTGAAGTAGGTACTACCTTATAATGGATTGCATAGTTTGTTATTTCTGCCAAGAAATCTCCCTCATATATCGTCAATTCAACATTTGTCTTCTCATATTCATATTTATTTTTCATCCATTTTCTACAAAGAATAAAAATATCGCAAATATAAAATGTTTTTTTTTATATTAACAGAATAGCAAACGAGGTGACCTGTACCTGATGTTAAGTGCTCACTGTAGCCTATGGATATCCACATCAAATCTCAGCTAGGACGGAAGTGTCCCATCTGTGGTTGTATGTGGATTCGTTAGTACTCCTAAGAACTATGTTGGAATGCGTCCTGTCCGGTATCGTCTGCCTAACTACACCCTTCAAACTGAAACACAGTAGTTCTCACACTGCTACTTTGCATCCGCAGACGAGCATTCGACATAAGACTACGTATACTATAAGATAGTGTGATAAGTAGGTTATGGATAGAGTGGTAAGTGGATAGTTATCCACACTCCACTATACGCGTCGCGGATCGTCAGAGTGGGTATTTGATTGCTTTTTATCTTCCGGCTACAAGCTACCGTTTCAAGCTTGGCCCACGAAGACTATCTACCTCGTATTGAGATAGAAAAGCATAAGCCGGGCGGCGACATAGGTAGTGGTTAAATACTAACCCGATATCTTACCAGATTTTTATTTATTTATAATCTTAATAATATCGTTTAGCGATCGTTTACAAATATATCCAAAGAAATATTTCAGTAATTTGGTGTCCGCTATTTGAGAATTTGGTAGTGTATCCTATACACTATAAGATTTTATTCTAAAATTCGTGGGTTTTACTTTAATGTGTTTATGCAATGTTTGACGAAAAGATAAGAATGGTGGTGGTTAAGAATTTCGACCTTCCGCTCCGTTAGGTCGGTATTCAAATCCTAGCACGAACCTCTAATTTTTCGATATTATTGCTTTTAATTTCTAAATTAATACGCAATATGAAAAAATATATAAATAAAAACGGTGAAGGAAAAGCATAGTGAGAAAACCTGCATGCCTGAGAGTTCTCCATAGTGTTTTTAAAGCCATGTAAAGTCCGCCGATCCGCACTTGGCCAGCTAAAAAAATGGCCTATTACTTCTCATCTCTGAGAGGAAACCTGTGCCCTGTAGTGATTGGATTAAATGGATTGATGATGCAATGTTTATTTGAGTTACATCATTAACTTACATTGGATTGTCGTATACCGCAACATTAGAATTAATGACATGGCACATTCCCACTTCTGTCATTGCTGTTTCGAGTGAAATGGTCCAGTTAGTGTTAGTGGTCAGGGAATTGTTAGGAAATTTTTTGAAAATTTCTGCTGCCAATCGTGAATAGTTTTTTGGATTCACGAGCTATAAACCAAATGCAATTTTAGTAAGGAAAGGGTCAATCTTGAACAGGTTTCGGAATTATTGTCTGTTCGAGTATTAAACTGCCGCAATCGACTTGAAGACCGAATTGAAATGTTTTTTTTAACATTTCAAAAAAAGGAATAGTAGGCGTAGGTAATGTATAACTAAAGATAAATACACGCTTACCAAAGATATATTTTCTGGTATATTCAAATACTTAATATTTAAATTATCCATGCCACCTGAGACTATACTCCAGAAAAAGGTATCCGTCTTGAGTCCTGTTCTGTAAAAAGTTTCGCTGTAAAAGTTAACACATCTATTATACATTTTTATTTCTTTCTTAACTACTCTTAAAAGTATTTATAGAAATATCTATTCCTAAAAGTTATTGATAATAATACATTTATAGAACGAACTTACTTTACAAGAGATTTAAATAAAGCAATATCAGTTTTATGAAGAGGACAAAGTGTTATCGCCGGATACGAAATGTTCCAATCAAAATAATTCATTTCCACGCTCATAACAGTTGGTGATTCCTGCAAGAATAATAATTGTTTTGATGAATCGTATTTACTTTTTGCATAGTAAAATTCGATTTTCTACATTAAAGGAGTTAAAACGGGTTTGAAAGCCATCTGATGTTAAGTGGTCCACGTCCATGAAACCCGTCAACATTCAACATCAACTAAGACCGATGTCCTATCTGAACATACATGGATGCGTTGCTGTCTTGAGAACAGGATGCAGTTCTGAGGAAAAAGTTTGATTGCCTCCTGTCACAGTGTAATTTGCCGAACCACACGCTTCATACCGAAACAACGCTCGCACTACCGCTTAACGACATACTCGTATATTATACAGCTGCGGCATTGCCTATTTTAGATCAGTGACTTATGCGTAGCTACTCCATAGGAAGAAGTCGGATTACAAATTGTTTTAGTATTCCTACTTATCAGATAAGCCAGAAAACAAGACGTAGAGTTTACTCACAAAATATCTTGTATATTGCGCTGATAGCAGTATTACCATGAGCACGACAGATCCCGTAAAACTGACTGTCCAAAATATTCTGTGAACATTATGGTTTAAGATACGAGTATATAAGTGATCGAATTGTTGCAATTTTTGTTATTTTATTTGGCTAATATCTGGTTCCCAATTCGTATATCTAAGTTGGTAGGTATAGGTATCCTACTTACACAATACATTATGCTTTATTGTGTTAATCAGTAGACACATCACAGTAAAAGTCACATCTTTATTTAGCAAACTACTCCTTTACAAGGAAGAAATTACGAAGAAGTTACTACAGCCTATGAACATCCACATCCAACTTCAAAGAGGTCCGAAGTCCTAGTACGCAAATGCATTGCTACTCCTGAGGTCTAAGGAGGAATGCCTTCTGTCCAGTGTATCCTGCCTAACGGCTTTACGGCAGAAATTGGTGCAGCGGTTGTGCTGTTGTAGGCGACAAGACTACCACCATCAGTTATAAAACATACACATAACATACATTCATATTATTTACTTGTAACAGCGGAAGGTTTTGAGAATCGATATTTTTTATCCAAACGCGTAAAAAGTACGAAAGGGATTTTTTATGGGAATAGCTTTAATTCTGTAAAAGATCATAAGGATAGCTTTGAACATCGACAGATATAGCAGAACTTGAGATACACGTCTCTGTAGTACCTATGCGTCGTTTTGGAAGTTTAGTTTAGACTTATGGATTAGTTTTTTTATCACTCGTGCAGCAACAACGAAGTCTAGTTATTATATCTATATGATTAATAAAGAAACAAATAAAAGTAATAAAAAGCTCATGTAATGAACTTTTAGTTTTAATTTAGTGCTTAAATAATAAAAATATTAGAGAAATCTTTGTTTTATAGTAGTAAATTTTTTTTATTACATTTGTTTACATTAATTCAGTACAAAATGGTAAGAAAAAAAATCCCTAAGAGTCCTTTATTTTCCCGGTATGTACAAAAAGTTTGAACATGGGCGACGAGGCCATGGTCTAATTGTCCCAAATTTTAATCCCCAATTTTACTTATTATTCTATTTTGGTATTGTGTAAGTAAAGAGCTAAAAAAGACATCTTACTAAATCCGATTTTTCACTTTAAATTTTATTTATGTTATAGATTTATCAAACCTTTCAACGTAGTGTATGCGCGGATTAATAATATAGGGTAAACCATGAGTCGTGGAACCTAACAATTCGTCTCGTATATACTGAGAATTTGGACACTTTTTGTTTTTTTTTCTATTTAATCGATTCGAATTTTGAAATTGTTTCTTTATTTCGATTTTTCTATTTAACATATTTTTTTTGTACACATAGTATTTTATCGTCATTTTTATATTAAACTATTAACTGCACGTTTTCGACTACGACCAAGTACGAGTATACCGCGTTTACGAGTACGTGTAGTGAGCTCAAGACCCGTAATCACCTTTGTTTCACAAATGAGGTAGGTGGTTCTATTATGGACGTATGATTTGAGTGGAGCTGCCATACATACGTCTTTGTCTACTTAGGCATTTTTACTTCGTATTTTAGGTAGTTTTCAGGATGAAATATTAAATATGAAAGATAGCAGCAATGTTAAATTTAAAGAAAGGAATTGTCATAGTGTTTAATTTTTAAATCAAACTTATTTAATTAAATAAAAACGAAAACGGATACTTAGTTTCAAAAACTTATCACCGAAAATCTAATTTATATGAAAAATAATTAATTGAAAAATCAAATAATAATAACATTTTTTGTATCAAGTATTCATTTTAATAATTTTGATAAAGGTATCAAAAAAATATTTATTTGTGTAATCTCTCTTTCCTATTAGTCCTCCTGGCTCTGAGTTGACGTCACTTGTCATGATTACTGTGAAACGGTTCGTATTGCAAAGTACCAGTTGTACCACAATTGTTTTGGTTTGAGAAATAGATGAATTAACAAATATTCAAGTGGCCTGTGTGCACGTATCGATGGCACTCAATGGTGCTTTACATAGGTAAAGCACCATTGAGCCATCCGACTACAGAGTCGAATGGCTTTTTTCTGTTTAACTTTTTGGGCAGACAATGAATTGACAGTTATACTATATCTAGATAACGTGATAAATATATCTAGATAAGGAGTATCTAAAGAAAGATACTTTAATTTATTAATTCACTACGATTTAAAATTTCAGCTCGATTTATGATTAATTTTGGAACGATGCCTTTTCGTCTGGGCGTTTGTGTGTATTTCTCGTAACTGCTGAACAAAAACCTTCCCATTTTTAATTCGGAGAAACCTTATTCTTTATTTTAAATAATAGGTGTGACAGATGAAAATCACACCCATAATTTTTCATACATCTTTTATGTATTCGTTAGTAATATTACATTTTTTCAGATTTTTGAAGCACTCCACTTGTCTTAGTCCTTAAATCGTAATGGTATATCAATATATTCAGATCAATGCGTAATCATGTATCCGTTTCTTTAGAAAATAACGTCATTATTCAGTGGACACTCGCTACTAATGGCTGTGCTTTAACTAGTCTTTTATGCTAGACATTAATAATTTAGCTATCTAAATGGGTACCTACGCTTTTACACGCGTATTTGATTTCCTTTTTTTTATTGTATAACACAATTTTCTTGTAAAAATTATGTTATGGAATTATGAAAATTATCATCATAAAGTGACAGAGATAGTTAAATTTAAAATTGTCAGGCGATCTAGTTGATCTCTCCTCGTTATTGGTCAATGTTACGATCCGTTATCAGTGATCCGTGGAGTGACAGATATCGTTTTAATAAGTGTTTATTTTAAAAGGCAATTGCTTCAACAAATTTAACAAATCGTACGTAGTAAAAAGGTAGTAGGCATTTTATTTGTGGTACGGAACGGTTTTGTGGAAAGTAAATATTTATAAGGAAATATCTACTAAAGCAATGTAGCTAAATGTGCAAGTAACTGGAGCATATTATAAAGATGCGGTTTATATACGCGACCTACTCGGGAGCTTGTAGCTCTTTTCGGTGTAGGTACCATGCAAGTAACTGGAGCAAGTAAAGACGCGTGTTTTTACGGTGTTTCATTACGGCTGGTTTCATAAGATTTTCATAAGAAGTCATAAGACGAATAAGATTTATGATTATAATATTTATGCCGTATTATAAATATAAATCGTTCCTTTAAAATATTGTGTTGCCGATATTTACATGATAGTGTAAAGAGCACGGCTTACTGATGGAGGTCACTAGCTTCAGCATATGCGTGAGGCAATCGATCCGTGCATTTATATCATACATATATGATCGTTTTCACGATGCAATAAACGTGCATATGTTACATGCACCGTGTACAAGTTCTAAAAATTGGTACGTGTAAGACTACGTGTAGCATACTCGTAGCAATTCAATACCTACGACACGGCGTAGATGTGAATATATTAAAATCGAGCATTGACTATGTCCACACTTTATAATAACATTGTAACTAAAGATAAAGGGCAAAATTCCGATTAGCTTATCATCGCGGAGCCCAAACCGCTAAGGCTAGGCTAGATGTTTAATTTTCAGGCTGTGTTCATATTCTACCAAGGTTTAAAAGAAGTAGCAAAATTGCATGGGAATAGTTTTTTTAAAGTTAAACACCTTGAAACAAATGCATTAATGCTTACACTGAATTAATTACATATACGTAAATTTAATTTTTTGTCGAAATTTAACCCTAAAAAGGGCTTGCAGCGTCAGTATGGGAAATATTTCTTCTCAGCTCTTTGCCATTAAGGGTAAAAAATAGTCACACATGAATTGCAGAACAGGATTAAATTAAATTTTGACACACATTTACGCCCGAGTTTTTGGTTAACCGGGAAAAAAGCATATCCGCGGGATATTTCCTTTATTTTTGACCCTACCCTTTGTTTGCCCTACATCCCCTTATTTATAATTAGCTGAATAATCCTTTCCTACGAGATGTCAGTATGCATACAATACCAACTAAAAGTTGTTCATAAATATGCATTCATGATGACTACGTATTTCTTCAGCAGATCCGAATTTTATGCCCCATGAAGCTGCAAGGGAATTTAAGATTGATATTAGTTACTACATTATTTATGCTTTGAGAAGATAAAATTGTATGCGTACGATTCGAAATCGATTTTTACTTGATTGTTATATATTTGCATGTGCTTGACAATAATTAAAACGACAAATAAGATTAAGAAATAAGATTAGTCTAAAGATAAAAATAATCTTTAAAATTATACATAAGTTTACTGTGCCTTCAAAAAATTAAAACTCAAGAACAGTGCATTGAAACCTAACATGGGAATTTGATTTACCGAGGGAACGATCTGTTTGTTACGCATAAAACCCGCGAGACTCGTAGCAAACAAACGCGAACTTTATCAGAACGCCCGCGTTGTAGTCAAGAATGCCCTAATCGGCCATTTGCCAGCGTTAAGCCCCTATTTATTATTGTAACTAGTAGAGCACTATCGTTTTCGGGGCGAGGCGGAGATCGTTCCGTGTTTCTTACTGCCCATTTGTCTGTACCCTCTTACTAATTCAACGCGGAAGCTGTGTAAAATAAAAACTTCGTGTCGAAGATTATTGGTAAAATGTTTACTGATCGTTTCCTGCTTCGTACAGAAGATACGTACT
>DWKW01000079.1:0-22586 GCA_018250115.1 Doberes anticus | reverse complement strand
CTTTTTTTATAATACCCGCGGAGATTCCAATCGCCTACATTTCTATAGATGTTTATTTACAAATGGAATAAATATGGCCGAATTGTTCGCAAACGTTTTATACAAACATTTCCGTAATTGCGATCATCTGTTCAATAAAAAATGAATCGAATCATAGAGCTATGGTCAATCTTTATGAACAGTCAACTGTGACTGCTTCCTCGATAGATCTTTATTTCTTCTTGGATAATTTGTTTTTACATTAAATGTGACGGTTTCTTATAGTTTTTTGGTCGACGGACAGCGTCATGCTTTTGTTGGTGTATGCGCCCGCGCACCTGTCCACAGCCTCGATGAAAGCACGGTGGTTTAATAATTATTAACGATCTCTTTTTATACGTTTGAATATTGCGATTGGGAAGTAGATCACCTCGTTGATTACGAGAATCTTTTTATCATAGTTTTTACGTTTCAGGGAAGCGGTTGAGCGTGGCTGCTTTTTTTTAATCCGTTATTTATCTTTGTCAAAATTCATCGATGGATTAGTATTTGAAAATATAACTTTCAAGAAAATTTGTTATGATATTAAAAAAATATGTCTAAATTTGTAGACTATGTTGAGAAACGTTAAGTGGGGAAATGAAGTATTGATTTTGTATCAAATTGTATATTTTAATCCATTCTACGATTTTTATTTCTACCACATTTGTAGTGTAGTACGAAATTGCAACTTTCCTTAAATTAGAATCATCGAAAAGGAAATTAACTGTCCAAAATGTAACCCTTGAATAATAAGTAAATAGTAATAGTGAGTAAAAATTGCAAGTAAGTAACTGTTTCAAACCGTATTTTCTTAACACAAATCAAACGGTCATATGACCCCTTTTTTGGTACTGTTTTATCTTTATCGTTAAAATTATTATAATTTAATGACTGGTTTCCGGGAGTGTTTAATAGAATTGACATTTTAAATGCTAATATTTGCTCAACGATGATTGAAAAGTTAACTGATGGCTTATGATATAATATTACAAAACAGTCCCATATCATGTTTCGACAAAGATAAAAAGATAACTTGAATGGCGTTGTCTGCTCATATTTTATACACAATATCGACAATTTATGACACTGGCCGACATACCTATTTAAATTAGGAAACAACTGATGTTTTTTACAAATAAGGCAGAGTAACGGGAAGCGAGACTTATCTGAAAGTATATTATTCTGGTATCGTGTCACTGGTAATACTTACCCAGGATCATTTTCGTGTATGATCTGTCAAAGTTATCCCTCATGTCAAGTTTGTCATGGTTGACGACGGTACGTGCCATCCGTTTTACCTGAGGGTAAAACATATTCGAAAACCAAGAGTATCTGAGTGTCACATACAAAAACGATTTTAAATATACGAGCTATGTCGCATCATATCCTACAAATTGTCTACTGGTACTTGTTACTTTTTTGAAAAGAAACCAAATTCATCGTTATTTCTAAAAAGGCTCATATATATTTTTTTAAATTCTATTTGCAGTCTTATGCAAATAGAGTATAAGTTCACTTTCGAATGAAAAATCACAACATTGCGTTAGGAATAACTCAGTGTGTGGCTGCACATTTGTGTTATTAAATGATTTATGAAGGAGGATTACCGGCACTGAAGGGTTGTGAATGATTTTAGGAGTTACGTTCTACTCTGTTGGGTGTGATTTCGCGTGTGGTGTTTAGCTGTTAATCATGCACGGTAGTCGTGTGTTGATCTCGATGTAATTGAGTTAACTGACGCACTGATGACTTATTTGACAGAGTGAGTTGTCTGTTTAACTATTCCCTTCCTGTAAAATTATGTTATGTTCCCCGTAATGGATCATGTCAAAATGTTTATTACATATACAGATAACGCTCATCATCTATTTAATGAGCCAATGCTAGTGGATATTATATTACAAAGATAAGAAATACCACTAAACAAGATTACAATCAGTTAAGTCAGTTTTCAAAATAGATTGTCGTGTATCGTTCTTAATTGGCATTACTATAATATGGTAGTAGTCCAAAATTGTAATAATTTTATTATTAACCATATCCACTTCAGTAAATTACAGATTTATAATGTATTTATTTTGTAAAGAAATCCATGTTTAGTTTATTTTACATGGAGATACATTATTTAAAAAAAATGAAGGAAAAAGGTTGTATTGTAGTTGCATAAGTAACAAAACATTTACATCAAATAACTGACTTTTTAGTCGCAGCTTGGAGAGCAACGTGAAATAATATTTCGTCTGACTATCTGCTCCTTTAATTTCCTGGCCAGAATTCGGTTATCGATTGAGCATTCATCGCGAGCGCATTATTTTTCCGGATAGAGATATCAAATTGATAAGTGAGGCACATTCGCAGCGGGCGGGCGAGGCATTATGAAATTGGCCGTACGTTAGGCGCCGTTACTTCCGATAAAATATAACCGGCTACGCCGCTCATATCTAGTATTACCAGGAGATTTACTTTTCGTAGGATGGTCCCAATTTGTCCTTCCAGTACCGTTTTGCACTAGTGAAACTTTAATATAACTTGATTAATGTGCTTATAAAATTAACTAGAGTCCAAAGGAAGCAAGGGTCCTCGAAGCTCGAATACTCTCATGCGAGTCGTAGCTGAGGCGTGAGATTTGTTATTAAGTTTATATGTTTATTTCATATTAAAGGAACAACAAACGATTTAGCTTACATGATGTTATGTTCACTATAACCTATCAACCATCTACAGTTACATCCAACTTGAAATAGGACCGAAATCTTGTCTGTCTATTTCCACCGTAAAGTAGCATTCTGTGAACTTCTATGTTTCGGCTTAAAGAGTGTTGTTCGGCAGAAGACTCTGGACAGTTAACTTAGTCCTCATGTATTATTCCAACTTAGTCCTCAGGTGTAGCAACGCATCCACTTACGACCTCAGATAGAACTTCCGTCCTAGTTGAGGTTTGAAGTTGATGTCCATGGGCTGCAGTGACCACTTGACATCAAGTGGCCTGCATAATCGTTTGCTATTCTATTAGCATATAAAAAAGTTCTAGGTAACTAAGAACAACTACAACTAAGCCTGACACTAGGCTTTTTAAACTATCCTGTTTTCTTAGTATTACTGATATCAGTAGCACAACCTTATTTTTCTTAGTAATCGACTCACGTCTCCGCTCCCATCATGTTATCTATTAGGGTAATCAATAATTTATTAACAGAATATCCCCATTAACGCAACTTTTGATACGTATAATGCGTAAAACGAGTATGGAAATTTGAATATCGAATTTTATATGATATGGAAAATTAATGCTAAAAATTATGCGGGTTGTGGAAAAAAATGGAAATATTGACACATCACAATCTGTTTTCATAGTAAATAGCCTGGGGCTCTCGATATAAATATACCTTTATGGCCAATTAAAAATAATATTTGTCAACATTCGATAGATTTAATAAACATTTGACGCTTCGCACTCGGTTGATCGGTCACACACATGGTTCTCTAAATAACTTCGATTTCGAATATCTTTGGACGACCACTCTTAAAAGTTTTCATGACCGATAAGCATAATGTAGTGTTTTTTTTATATTGCTACCAATCAGAACTACCGATGTACTTCTGCTGGTCATCGCTGCGCCCTGCAAAAGCAGATCATGGGCATACTCCACTAAATAGAATAGCGCGAATAGCTTACAAGCAAAGCTTTTATAAAAGTCTTCTTAACTTCTTGAAAAAGCTTCCGATAAGATTTAGGGTCTTAACACTACAATTAGCAATAGTCTTGCAGATTGACTACTTAAAGTACCTCCGATATGGAAGCTGGGGAAATTGAATCTTACGTCAATTGAGATACTGTTAACGAGCGCAATATATTCAAAATATAAACTATGACATCAAAATTATTGCGAGTCAACTGACAGATATACGATATATTATCTTACGATTACGAATCTATCGAAGTTAAGTGCTTACTATAAATATATCACTTGCGTGAACGGTACAATATAATTTATTGCGAGAAAAACTGCATACCTGACAGATATCCATAATGTTCTAGAAGGCCATGTGAAGTTCGGCAATCCATCCAGCGTGTTGGACTATGACCTAAAACCTCTGATGATTGGTTGATAGTATACGATACGATATAGCAGTATACGATAGTAGTATAGTACGATAATAATGTTTTAAAATTAACGGTCCAATTCTTATTATGCAAGTGTCGTAGAGCTAATCTTGCGTTTGAATGAACTATAAAATGAAAATTGAAGCTTATTCGATTAGGATAGTTGTGATAGTAGAACAGCAGTGCTTGCACTGTTTGTCACTTGTATCAGTTGTGTTCCGCTGTGAAGGCTCTGGTTGGCAAAACCTGTATAGTTTGTATAGACGTGCATGTCTGTATAGCATGTCTGTATAGACATGTTTTATCTTACCTCCTAAGCTCATGAGCATCTACGTGCCACTGAAGACAGGTAGAACTGAAGAGGCAGGGATTTGAGTACTTAACAGTAAAAAATAATGCTTAGGACCGCACTCTTGCATTTTAATTTTTTTTTAAGTAATTTTTTTTTTCGAATGTATAAATATTAATTATTTATTCATATCCATGACAAGTAAAAAAACTTAGCAACACGATGGCCACAACGGTTCGAAGTTGAAATACTTCCTGCTTAGTATATTCTCTGTAAAGAAAATCAAATTTTTGTCGAAAAAAGTCAAAGAATGTTCAAAAGATTTTTACTATTTGATTTGCCGGTAATAAATATTTTAAACAAACGCACCAAAAAATTGTAATTTTTATAAGTTTTATCTGTCTATCTAAGTTGCCATCGAGCTTAATAGATAAGATTTCAGTGCGAAATACTTTCCTATCCAACTGCTTTATAATCACAATGAGCACTGCTGTGTTACGGCAGTTATAAGTACAACGTATTATGCTATATCTATTACTCTTTTTATTGACAAAAAAAGGCGTAGGTACTGCAATTTGTAGGCAAAAATTTTTCGTCCCACGTATATCTCTATAGAAATCACCGTTACTATTTTGTTATCAGATGACATGACTTATGCAAGTTGTTCTGCTATCTGTTCTGCAGGTCTAGTTGTACGAGATCTAGTACTCGATATCTTACAAGCTATTTTAAAACAGTGACGAAACCATGAGGTATTTTCCTAATGAGTTTTTGCAAGTGATTACTTTTATTAACTCTTATTAACCCAAATAATTAATCAAGTTTATCGAGAGATTCTCATCTGTGTGAGGTAGAACCGGGCCCAGTAGTGGGATATTAATGGGTTTGACAATTGACAACGCTAAAGCGAAAGGGTGTTACATTTTAAATTTATTTTTTACCTTCAGTTATGTTAAAGAGTACGCAAGATCTATTATGTTTGTCATGTCACTTTTGAATCATTATTTTACAGCAAAAAATACTGATGATAGTATGATTATGAAACGTAACGTAATACGTAACTTATCCACAGTTTCATCTCCAGTAACCTGCATTTTTTTCTTAACAAATATTGTACGGCACTGAAGCGTAATGAATAAGCTCCAATTCAGGAGCGGGTTCCGTATCTCACTACATTTGATGTGCACTATATCGCGGGGGAAAGGGGAGAGTCGGCGTAACGCCAGAGATTTATGATCTCATAACGCGCAGTTCCTCGCCAACCAAACGTTCAGACGTATTGATTTCATTTCGCCATACATTTTTGAATAGCTATGTTCATGTATGCTTCCAGCGAACTTGCCAGCGTGCTACTCAGACGCAACCCAATCAAATTTCGTGTGTTAAACATTGATTATCATTTGTAATTCCTGCAGCGTTTTATTAAAGGTTCTATTCGAGGCTTTCGTTTAAGTGAAACGGTTATAAAATTTTATTATGTTATATTACGTTTTGATGGTGGGAGGTCTTATGTCGAAGTCCTGCGGCGGCAACACCGCTGCACCTATTTCTGCCGTTAAGCAGCAGTGTGAGCACTGCTGTGTTTCGGTTTGAAGGTTTCGGTTAGGGAGCATACACTGAACAGCAGGCATTCAATCTTAGACCTCAAGAGTAGCAACGCATCCACACAACCTGAGATAAGACTTCCGTCCTATTTGAAGTTGGATGTGGATGTCGATGGGCAAACTCATGATAAACTCATAAGTTTCAGTGACGACTCAAAATCAGTTGGCCTGTACGCACTTTTGCAATAAAAATATACATATTCCGGACGTTGAGGAAGATTGAGAAAGAGAATGTGGGTTTTTAGACAACATGTACTACCGCATTGTGTGTGGTATTTACAGTGTAATGTACCGTAATGTATTCGAGAGAACATATACAGCCGATATGTGGCGCTCGCACAGGTGCCAATGACTCCGAAACGTTTTGTCCCGAGGCGTCCTGCGCCTATCGCGAGTAACTAAAAAGGTGTCGTTAGTAATGGTTTTTGAAACATCATAAAGATGTCACGTGAGCTGTTACCTGATTGTGGCTATCAGTGCAGTGTAATAGAGCGCGTGAAGCCGCGTGTACCGTGTACTTATAAATACCCCAATATTTAATAATTTAATGTGCGCTAAATCCTAATCAAAACTAAACAGATAAATGGTCCTAATAGTTTAACATTATTAACAAAAGTTTTACAAGGTATCTAGGAGTTTATTTTTGGGTCTTTTTTAATTGAATTATAATTATATCCTATAAACCTCTCTATTCTATTATCAAATGTCTTCACGATTTTAAGGTAGTCAAATACTAGGTTTTAGGTAAATTATTAATATTGCCGTAATAGAATTGACATCAATTACCATGAAATCCAAAAGCTGACCTGACCTTGCTCGTGGCAGTAAATTTGTTCACTACAAGCAATATAGTTAACGAATAACATTTCCAATATTTCCAACATTGAAAACTCTAATAAAATCATATAAAATAAAAATATTTGTCGATCTGTATTACTAAAAATGTGTTCAAAACTTGCATGCATTCGTATTTTTAATTTGTTTGCCGACTGTACTTTCTCATAATCACTTCATAAGTCACCAGTCCGGCATTGTTACTCTTTATCTAGTAATTTTTGATGGCCAACGGTCACTTAACACTTCAAATTGTTTCGGATAGTTTATTTATTTTAATGGCGCCTTAAAGAGCATTCCACTAATCAGCCGGAGTGCATTGTCCAATGAATATAAAATGATATAAAGTAATTGTATTCGAGAAGAAACTATGTTTTTACTTCTACTGATATCCCTATTTACTAATGAATCGTGTATCGTTTTTCAATAGACAATAATGAAGAATCGTGACTTATTATTTTGCTTTTTCAAGTCAACTCAAGTCAAAGTAAAACGAAATCTATCAACAAAATATGACAATAGAACATTTTCTCGTAGATATAGTCAATTTAAGTCTTTATCCCTACTTTCATAAATTCTTGTGAAATATATCGCTCTTTTGCAAAGAAATTCGGCAGGTAATAACAGTAGTTGTATACCATAAATTTAACATCGTAAATGTTGTAGTATAACAAAATATCGAGTGAGATTTGAGGACCTTGCATACTATCCATTCTATTTGTTTATCTCGGTAATGCAAATTCAAAATGAAAATGAGAAGTAGGGACGAATTATAGACAATAATGAGATCTTGTAAGCGAGAGGCCTAGAGGAGATTGCTGGTGAATTTTTTAAAAGTTCGATGGTAGTGGAGCCTTATGTCGAAGGCTCGCCTGCCGCGGCACCACTGCTACACTTATTTATGCCGTAAAGTAGCAATGTGAGAACTGCTGTGTTTCGGTTCGAAGGGTGTAGTTAGGCAGACGACAATGGACGGGAGGCATACCAACGTAGTCCTCAGGTGTAGCAACGCATCCATACACAACCTCAGGTGTGGATGTCCATGGGCTGCAGAGACCACTTAACATCAGGTGGCCTGCTTGTTTGCTATTCTGCAAATATAAAAAAAGGCTTGGGTGGTCGTCATTTTCAATAATGTCATTTCAATATTTATTTTACTATTGATTTTTGAGGCTGCTATTAGGTTGTCGCCTAATATGTATGTACCTAAGCATTTACATTTTTAAAAAATCTGTATTTCAGAATCGGCCCGTGATTACGATCACGTACATATATGTTTTTCTAATTAGTGTGCGTACCTTTCCTTTTATTTCAAACTGAAAGCTTCAGTCAGTGTTCGTCTTAGAACGATACAGTAAAAATAGTAGCATGGACAGTGCGCAAAGTCTTTATTCGAACCCCAGTAATATTTATGCTTGATTTGTCACTGCTATCGGTAGGCGGAAATTTTAATTTATGCGCTTGAGATTGTTTGTTTTTATGTGATCACAACTTTTTGTATCTACTAACGACGAAAAAACATGATTTCATTCAGTCGCGGAAGCTGGAAATTATTGTCCATAGCGATGTTAAAATTAATGGACGACTATTACATTCGTAATTTCTGTGTAGGACCTGGATGTACAGAAACGTGATAAGGCGTTCTGACTTAGTCTTTAGGAGTAGCAACGCATCCACATGCGACCTTAGATGATCTCAGATTAGATTCAATGTCTATGGGCTGCTGTGACCACTACAGGTGGCTAACATGCTCATTTGTTTCTCTTTAACATAAAAAAAAATTACATGTGTTGAAAAACTTTATACAATATACGAATAAAAATATATAATACAAAAATGAAAAGATCTTCAAATATTATTATAATGGTATAATGTAATGAGGTCATCGGTATGACAATTGAAATAATAAGACTTTATATGGTAACTGCTTGAAGGTCTGTTAATGATAGAGGAGAATGTGTTATGGCACAATTTTAAATCTTATTTTGTTTAAGCTTTTGCCCGCGATTTTGTCAGTTCTAATCATTTTCGAACTCATTATTGCCCTCTTTATTGCCTAGGGTAGAGAATTAGACAATCTCTATGCTTAGTGAAGGTCTATGTTTAACAAAAATCCTACGAAAATCTTAGGGTTCGATTCTCGGGCAGCGATTTGCTCGTATGTGATAATGTCAAACAGATAGTTTCTCCTTTTAAATATATAGATAAGTCCAAGCAAGTCCCAATTCTATTTCTACTTTAATTTAACATGTACATATGTCCTTCTTAAATGTAAAACTTAATTAACATCAAAACAAAAATATCAATAGTGATAAATATGCCATATAATAAGTATAGGTCATACCTGAGCTATTTTATGTAGGCACCTTAATACTTCATACATATATTCATTTATTTTATTTATACATAAAAGGTACGAGATATATTATTCATTAATGTACATCATAGTCCACATTCCTAATTTAAAAATCTAATGATATATGTTTCGTCGCAATAATTAAAACGCCACAAACGAATATCTTTACGAGTTTGTCAAGTCATTAGGCAAAATTATTGGTCTACTACGTTTACCACTATATTGTTATTTAAGTATATTTTGGTAACGAAGGAAATATTCAGAAAGACTCCCGAATCAGATATAGTTACATAATTTATTTTCCAAGCGATCAAGTAAGGTCGACATATAAGGAGGCTCTGTATCAGTGCTGTCAAATCTACTTACTTTTTGGTAGATCCTTAAATATTGGTAAAGTTTTGGTTTTAAAGAAATTAAAATGAAACCTCTATGAAAATGGTAATAATATTTATCATTTATTCGCAATATGGTAAACTTATCAGATTCAATTGCCTAATCTTTCACCTATGTCCCTCATATTTTCGGTCGGCAAAACTGCTCTGCGATCTTCGATAAAAAGCAAGAGAGTTGTCCGTCCTTGCAATGTAACTATAGAGCTCTTCCTAGGGTAAGAAATCTTGATCCTTATTGATGCCCTGGCACGTCTTGTCAACCGGAAAGTAGTTGTATCCAATGTATTCTGCTCAATTATATCTTTCAAACCGAAAGCCGGCTGTGCTAACAACTCTTCTGTACTGTTAAAATAAGTGTAGCTGTGCGTCAGAAATGTCGCACTTAAACATAATAAACCACATAATAAAACAGGCCTTGTAGAGTCTTATGTCGATGGCTCGTCTGCGATGGCACCACTGGAGATATATTTGGCATATGGCATATATTTCTGCCATAAAGCAGCGGTGACAGCACCGCTGTGTTTCGGTTCGAAGGATGTGGTTAGGCAATTCTTATTCAATTCAGGTGTATTTACATGAAACAAGAGAATATCCAACTTAGTCCTCTGGAGTACCAATGCATCTACGTACGATGTCAGGTAGGATTTAGGTATTTAACTATTTGAGGTTGAATGTGGATGGCCATCAATGTATTCTCTATCATGATGATGATATGGAACGGAATCTGGTTGATTTATTTTCTGGCTGATGGATATTATTATTAATGATATTGAATTTTATTTGGGTACAGAATGTATTACAGTCAAAGCTCATGCTCATAATAGTTTTAAAAGTCGGTAATCTCTAGCCTGTTACTTTTTCTACATATCATTATGTTTTATTTTATTTCTGTAGTAAAGCTTGAGCTCATGAAGCTCAAGGCACATAGTGGGTCGTTTATGCCTACAGCCGTATTTTGTAAATAGGAGAGAGAAGTTTATTTAAAGTTATACTTAACTAAATGATGAGAATAATGAATAATATTGATATAATAAAAAAAAAATTGAATATGTTATAGAATATTGCAATAATTATTATAATGAACCCTCGAAATTAACATATGCTCGAGTTTGCTACTTTTCCTATATCGGTACATATTTATATAGTTACGTTACGTTACAAGTCCATTATGATCAATAAATTGACATATAAATATATTAAGCAATAGTAAGTAGGTACGTACCTACATAAATTTATGTAAGTTTTACTAGTTGCAATACGGCATAATCAGTGTATTAATTAATAAACCATCATTTGATCTAAAAAATATAAATTTTTGTTAATTGATCCAACGTCTGGAACAGATAACATTATGCCCATAGCGATTGGCTACGCTTGAAAAATTCTAATTTAGGAACAGTGACACGGCAAAAACGAGTAGCCATCTTGTTACGGATTTCGTGCAATTAACTAAAACCATTTATCTCCTGCATGATTTTCGATATTTAATTGACTTGCTGCAACTACGAAGTGTATAATTGTAACATCCTGCGCTTTTGAATAGAAATTAGATGAACAGTGGGTTCTAATTTTATGGGCCCTCTGTGAACTTGTTTCTACGTTTCTTAATTTATTTTTGTTTGGTTTATAATGAAGCCTCAGCGATAACAATATCGATTGTTCGTGAATCAAACGGAAGTGGAAATTTGAACCCTGACATGGCGATGCTTCGACCGTGACTGAACCCACAAATGGTTTATAGTCAACGGCTTACATTTGTTTTTTTTTTCATATTGTTACTGTATTTTTATATTGTTTCCAAGATCGCTTGTTATTTGTGGTTAGCGTTAAAGTCCTTGAAAATAAATGTATCCTTCCGTAACGTTATTTTCACCCGTTCTAATTTCGAAGCAAATTTTTTATTATACAAAATGAATACTCATACTGAAAACAGTTGAATTGGTTTTATGAAGTATCTTGAAGTGAAACAAAGTGCTACAGCTCAGTCTATTAGGTCGTTCTACGAGCTCTACTGTCTTTTATACATCTCGATATACAGACAAATAAGAAGAGAACAGGCGTGTCGTACAATAGTTATCTAGATCTGAGTATTCCGAGAAGAGAGGACTCTGCTACCAAATATCATGACTACCGTCTTACAAATGAGAAAATTTCGCTCTAATTATTTATGAATGTGTTATCGTCATATCTCGGGAGCTCACGACCCGGCGTCTGTGTGCACGACACAAGCAAAACCGTAGGTAATTAGCAAATGTGCCTTTCTTTGTTCTCTTAGCACGTTTTGCATTGGTTTCGAATCTATCGGTGCTTACACCGAGATAGGTAGGAGCGCGACAGGGGCGATGGATCGTTAATAAACCTCCATTACTTTCATTAAGGCTATCTGCGGACAGTGGTCGTATCGCGACGTCGGCCGTCATGCCATCGACACATAACAAAATTAAACGCGATGACGCTATCGAAGGCCGCGCATCGCGCGCTCGCCGCTATTCGCGGGCTCACTTAATTGCGAAATACGAATAAATGTCGATAATACCTTTTAATCGTTACACCGAGCCCCGAGCATCGAGCGACGAGCGCCGAGCTCGACATCTTTCTCTGTAATCCTAAATCTTGTTATGGAAATGACTGGAATACCTAAGCATCTATAATAAATTACGTTTCAGATTATCGTATGATCCAATCGTAAATTAAGACAAGATACATAATTAAGGCGAATAAATAAAATGGTTGGCATTTCGACGGGAGCACGTTCGATTTGCCGAGCGATATACACATTATCCATTTTGAGCTATCAGTCCCCTTTAATAAAGTGTAGTTTGATTCGTTACATTTAATTGCGATTCAATCGCCAACAATATTGAAGGAGGCAGAAGAGTGCGGAGGCGGGACGGGGCTCTGAATGTCACGACAAGATTTTTAATTACGGCGACGATATCATCTAAGAACCGCACTCCCTGCTATAAGTTCGCGACACGTCGTGAAATTACAATTCAATAATTATTTCTGGAGAGAATTCTAAAATGCAACAGGAGAGCTTTTACTCTACAATAGTTTAGTATGAAGTGAACACCAGCATATTGCGGATGGAACATAAAGTAAGTATAAAGTTAATAAGGCAATGTTCGATGGTAGGTGGGACGGAAACGTGCGTGAAGCGGCTCGTGTCGATGTCGAATATGATCCGAGGTTTATTTTCGTTCTTCTAATGCGACTTCGGTGTCGTCCGGAGGACAATTAAAAATACAAAAAGTGTAACGTTTGTTTCAGACGTTCATTGTCTCCGTTATTAATAAATTCATTTTACTGAGTTGAAGTGGACGTGTATTTTATTCGCTTTAAGTGGTTTCACATTGTTTTATATTTATGTGCGGTTATTTTCGGCGAAGACATTATAATGCAGTTATGTGGGGGAAGATGTGAAACGACTCACTCTTACTCCATTAGAGATATTTGAAACCTCGAGAGTGCAGTCATAAATTGACTTTTGTAGTAATACCTTGTGTTCTAAGAATATCTATTGTACTCTATGAGTATTCCTTATGAGACGTTGCTATTATTATTAGAGTATTGATACTACATAGTTCATCTAAAAGTATTCACTGCGATCCTGTTCAGCTCTGAACGTTTTAGTAGTCTTGGTGACAATATTATGTTTAGTACATTTTGCTTTCCTTAAAGTCGTAGAGTCGTGGGCACGTCCTCGTGCTCCACTACCACTGCATTTACTTTACTGCTCTGATATTTTACAGGTAGCGCTCTTAACTTCCATATGACCTCTTTTATAGTCTCCTCTACGCGTTATAGCCGTATGTCACGTGATTCTCTGATTTCCTTCATAGCCTAAGCCGCGATAGGCACATTCCTGAAATGATTTAGCAAATTTACCTTTAAGTAAAGTATTGTTACAAACTATTGCTACATGCAGCAGAATAGGCTGCAGATATTCATTTTAAAAATTATACGATAGCCTGCGAGGCTCGTGAATTTCCGGTTTACAAAAAGATAGAAGAGGCTCCGCAACAAAGTGAAACAAGATCCACTCTACTAATCCGACAAAAGCGAGCCTTGTTACCCTTCAAATTTATTTATAAGAAAACTCTCGGACAAGTCGTTAATACCTATAAAGTAGGGGCGAGAGAGGCGCGAGTGAGTTTATAACTCACGTACCGAACTTTACTCGCCGACACATAAAATAATAGGTGTAAAAACTTACACGGGAATGTACTCAGTGAGCGAGCGAGCCAAGATGGACGGCGCCCTCGCAGGCTTCACTGGGCACTGAGCGCATCCTCGCGCCGGCCTCGCGCGCCCAACCGCTGTTCCCGATCACCTTACCAACAATGCACCTAGCCGGGAAATTACTATTGTGTTCGCGTAATTAATGGTTCTCAAAAGCTAACAGGCTATGAATATCTTATAGGTGGCTCGATGCGATCTTACAGTATAAAAAGTTTTATAAAACTACATAGTTAAACTTTTACACTGCAGATTTAAGACTAAAAGTATTGATTACAGTTTTCTGAAACTTAAACAGCAATAACAGGTTTGGTGTAGCTAGGTAGACTCTTATCCGGCTGATCATATTTTCTGAATCAAAATATACCTAACATAATGACGATTAATTCGTTTGATAAAAATTAAATAAATTCAAATACGTAACAGTTAGTAGGATTCACAGAAAATTTTAGTACAATTCAATTTTTTATTCATCGAAATGATACAACAATAGCGGCGAAGAAAGAAATATTTCTTGAATTAATCATGGTAATGAACACCTTTCGAGCGTTTTATATCGGCGTTAATTCAGATATCACTGCGGAAACAAACGTCCGTTTATCCAGCCATCTGTGGTGCAAGCGCGCACCGGTAATCGTTAACCCCGAGGTGATATTATTTTGAATATCCAATTCCTTTTACGTTATTATTTAAATCATTCTTTAGTGAGGGCGCGAAGGTCTACTTTGCATCGCTTTGTTATGTTGTTTAGGCGTAAAGATGTATGACACAAAACCGAATCGAGAACAGACGTAGAACCCGGAGCCGCGGGCAATGGGCACGTGCGTACGCGCACCTTGCCCCACGCTGTTGCTGGTCACAAAATAAATGAGCTTCGAGTTCAGTTAAGTTTAGTGTAGAATAGATTTTAATGTCGGAGACATTGATTAAACGATTAAAAAAAAACCTAGTGAAAGTTACGAAATAAATATAATTCAATAAGAACACTTGGGATCTTTAACAACCATACGAAAAGTCTGTCAACCCGCACTTGGCCATGGTGGACTCTATGGCCTACACCCTCTCCATCGCTGAGAGGAGATTTATGCCCATTAATAGGACGATAATGTTTTAATAATGATTTTGATGACGAAAAATGTCAGCAATCGAATAGCCGACTACACCTGGCGTCGTTAAACTTGACTGTAGCATTCTTCTTTATGTTTTCTTTAGAAGATACATTTTTGAGACTTCTTTCTACAACATAATTCATCGATGGTGATAAAGCCTTTTGTCGAAGACGCGTCTGCGACGGCACCACCACTGCATCTGCATTTGTGCCGTAAAGTAGCAGTGTGAGAACTGATGTGTTTCGTTTTGAAGGGTGTAGTTATGCAGAAGACAACAGATAGGAGGTATTGCAACGCTTCAGGAGTAGTTACCATAGCAACCTCCAAGTCAATCCAGCTAAGCCACTTAGACAAGACTTTTGTTTTTGACCAGACAAGTGGTTTGATGTATGTAGATGTCCATGGGCTGCAGTGGTCTGAATGCTATCCTGTTCACATACAAAAGTATAAAAAAATTAAACTTCATGAAACTTTGTACGCAGTAATTTTTATTTAAATTTATATCAAAACCATTTTAAAACGAATTGATTCTTCAAAATTAATATTTTTAGGATTATAATTGTAAAAAACTTAATTAATTAAAAAATCTAGAAATGAAAAAGTTTTTTGGACATTTTAGACGATTTAATTGTGTATTTCGCATACACCAACAAAATTCATTTTCTAGCATTGTTATTAATAAAATTATAATGTTCGAATATAAGAATCGCATTAGTTTAGTTATTATATACCTATATTCAATTTCTTTTAGGGAGATGAGGTTTTACCTTCAATCAAAGGTCAAATATGTAAAGAAAATTAAACAAATAAAATGATAATGCGTTCAGTTATTATGTCATTACATTGTATGTAAATACGACATTAATTGCAAGATTTGCATGGCAAAATTTAAAGCGGATACGGAGGGGCTCATATTAAAATTTAGTATTCGTGGTAACCTGTTATCCTTCCAGTGACCGAGGTCAATCAGCTATAGTAGCTGCAACTATAAATTTCTTTTAATAAGACACAAATGCAACTTTCTGTTCGTTTTGGCTCACCATCCAAAGAAATTTAAATAAAACACTTTTATCAGATTCGACAGGTGGTGGAGTTTTGTTTTTTTCTGTTCGTTTTAGCATCGCTGTAGGTTACGGATTAGCAGCAACTAATCGATTTCCGATACGGAAAGGGAAGTGCTTTATTAGTTTTAGTAGAACGTCCCTATTTTGCAGCAACTTAATACATGCGGTGCATTTTTAAATTACGTTATTTGAAAATGAAATACCATATGTATTGTCATTTAAGACAATTAAGGGTACATCTAGATTTAAACATAATATCAAACGAGCATACAGGCCACCTGATGTTGAGTGGTCTCCGCAGCACATGGACATCCACACCTGAAGTTGTGTATGGATGCGTTGCTACTCCTGAGGATTACGTTGGAATGCCTCGTATCCAGTGTCGTCTGTCTAACTACACCCTTCAAGCCGAAACACAGCAGTTCTCACACTGCTGCTTTACGGCAGAAACAGGTGCGACGGTGGTGCGGCCGCAGGCGAGTCTTCGACATAAGTCTCTACCACCATCAATACTTATAACTGTACTTATTTAAACTGTATTTTTTCAAAGATACAAATCATAAATTCACTGGAAGTTTAGGTAGCAAAATATTACTTACACTGTAGGCCGTATATGTTTCATTGAGTAAATCTTTTATCTTTAACAAAAAGAAGTACTCTAATATTCTATAACGAGATTATAGTTAAAAATTACATGTAAATATTTTTGTATTGGTAGGTATTATCATTTGTGAATATTATCAGTGCCTTGTGTAAAACTAAGCTCTTCCGCTAACAAGCAGGAAACCATTTATTCACTACGCATGAATACATCAATATTATCTACTAAATTTTCATTACTACATTACTCTATTACAAACTGAGTACTTAAACTTCCCACGTTAAGCGTCGTTTAAGAAACATTAAACAGTAGTTTCGCCATTATAATTTCAATATTGCTACTTAGTGTACAAAGTGGTGGTTTAATATTCATCAGGTTTTAATCAGTCTGTGGCAGCCCACCCACGTCTGACCGACGGTGGTACTCGCCGTTTTCTTCACCATCAGTGTGGCCATCGTCATACTAATTTACTAACTCCGTCTTCGAATGCACTATGTGCAATAAATATTTAAGATTAATCTGATTGGGGACTGCGGCTAGTTAGTTTAGAGAATACTAACGACGGCTAAAGACCATTCAGCTCAGTGAGCTATCCATAGTTGGATACATGAATCTTTATTTTGCATAGGCCCTTCGTTTGCAATATAATTTTCTGTGAATTAATGCACGAGCGTTCTAAGTGGCGTCGACGTTGTAACTTTATCTATACGATGCTTGTAACTGAATATTTAACCAAACGTAAAATGGTTGTTACTTTGTTGATTTTTTTTTTTGTTTTGAACTGTATTCTTATCTGCGTTTTTCTTGTAAAACAACTGAGTCTCTCGTAGAATTACATTTCCTAATAGGTACGCATTTTTATTAATCACATAAAAAATTGGATTATACAATTTCAGGTTTTTTTTTCCAAAATCTTATTTATTTATAAATATATGAAATTTTCTATAATTATTTAAAAATCAATGTAATTGTAAACAATTTTTTTGTTTACTTTTAGTATAGCTAGTTTCTTCATCACTTCTTGCGGATAATAAACAATTTTTGTTCTCGGTTTATAAAATGTTTATAAGCCGTAAAGTAATGCTACATGATATCGTCAAGCCATTATTGATACCATTGATACCAAGAATGGATCTTGGGCACTGAGAGAAGCTCAGAGATGAGAGAGTTTAGGCAATAGTCTACCACGCTGGTCAAGTGCGGATTTGCGGGCTTCACATGCCTTTGAGAACGTTATGAAGAACTCTCAGGCGTACAGGTTTCCTCGAGATAATTTCCTTCACCGTTAAATCGAGTGATATTTAATTCATGTATTACGCAAATAATTTCGAAAATTCTGAATAGATAATATTTCAAGAAATAAAGGCGCATGCCGTGATTTGAACCTCGACCCACCACAGAGGGGTCGACAGGCTTAACCAAAGGCTACCCCTCAATATAATATTTTGTAAATAATGATAATAATACATTATAAAGATATTTAAACAACTTCCATAAACCTTAATCACGAGTTGCCGATCGGTAGTGGATATAACTTGTACACTCTGATTTGTTAGACTTTGGTACCTATCAAGTAACAAATTGTGTATCTAAGATCGATACCGGCGTAATGAAGAGGGCTCAGCATTTAAATACATTTGCATATTAGAATGCGCTCACTCTATCTGTGCGAGGTACGACGGCATAGCTGGGCGAGTATGCTCACTCTACGTGTTACAGAAACTCTACCTTTCAAGTAGGCAAGTTACTTGAACGAATAAAAAACATAATGTTTTAATTGTAGAAAATATTTTTTTAAATTAGGAATACTGTAAAATCATATAAGTTCACGAATACGTTTACGTTCTCGAAAGTGACTGAACATCATCAAAATCATCAACCCATAGCTGTCCCACTGCTGGGTATGCGTGTGCTTTCAGAGGGTTTTATGAGCGGTGCATATTGTCACACTTTACATGACTTTGAGAATATTACGAAGAACTCTCAAGCATACAGGTTTTACTCACGGTGATTCATTTACGCACAAAACTTCGAAAAATCAGAGGTTTTTGCCCGTAGACCGGTGCCGGTGCCGATCAACTAAAGCAGAAAGTCGAAATTCTTCACCACTATTGCTATGTGGAACATATTTAATTTACACTTTATTATTGGAACTATTAAAATATTTTATATAAAAACAATGGGTAGTCTTTATCAAATTTAGTTCTCAGTTCATGCTCTTGAATATCATTATCGCATAATAAAATCGCAACACGTCATAAAATATGAGCAGAGCGTGATTGATCATTGCCTAGATTGTGCTCATTACAGAGTCCCTTGGACTTGAACAGCATTATTATTTTATGAGGCTTACTATCATATGTACATACGCATACATAATGCACAACCGTTGAGTGTACCTACTAGATTTTTCTAATATAGCGGTTTGTTAAAAAATGTATAGCGTACGGTATTTCAAAATGTTTAAACAATTTATTAGTACCAACTTTTTGGGAACTACTAGCGTCAGTTTGAACAGACCTCCGGCTTTACAAGGTGATGTATCATCGCAGTGGTTGTATCTATTACGACAGTCGGCAGACAGGGTAGAAAGCTGCACACACTCGTAACAATGTTGTTGCACACTTTCATGAAGTAAGTTTAGTGTTGCCAATACAAATATAGAAATTGCCGGTGGCAGAATAGTTTGTACTCGTTAAAATTATTCGTTATGTATATTCAAGAAAAATTCACACACTAGCAACACAGTAAATTAAAAAGCTACTTATAATTGCACAAATTGATTAATTACACGTAGGTATATTGAGTAAAATAATAGAACTACCATTTACTATAACATAATCTTATATATTTTTATTTATACATAACAATCATGTACATAAAATTTTTATATAAACACAATTTCATAAAACAATGAAACAAATTTTTAATTTTCTTTTTAATACCGTACAAATATGCGTCTTTCGAAAGTATGGGAAAAATAATACAGACTGTTGGCAGCCCAATCTCGGGTACACAAGTATACTCGTATGTTGTGGGTATTTAGCGCTGATTGAAGCTAGGTCGCAGGGATGTGCAGCTCGATAGCGACACCAATTAATATGCAATGTCGTACTTCTCGTAAACTAGTCACGGACATATGCCAATATGTTCGAACCGTTACACTACACACTATTTGTATAATTCCGATCGATTACCTGCCTCATCGGGGCATAATTAAGCGTTTGTTATTTAAATTCTCTTCGGTACCATCCGTCGGTGCCAACATTATCCTACCAAGATGATTATAATGGTCTATCGGTAAATGTCCAAAGCTAAAGCCATCTAATAGTTTAGACTAGTTCATTAATTAGGTATTGCATTAATGGGTTGAAGTTTATATTATTAGTTTAAGTAAGGTTGGAGAGTTTCAAAAAACCTTATTTAGGACAGTAGTATTGTTAGTAATACAACTAATTTAAAAAATGTTTAATATTTTTAATATTACGTTATCTCTGGTTTAGGGTACAATATTTAAATTATAAACGTGTAATATATATTTTTTTAATGTTATGCTGCTCTTGGCCTTTTCGTCCTGTAGTTTTATGGGTTGGTAAAAAAATGGTATACCTATCATTGCATCTGTGTAAATAAGAAACATCTGAAACAGTTCGTGGGGTCAAACTGAATAGCTAGTTCAGTGCGCGTTTTCCAAGAGCTTATTAGTAACAAGCTTACTAAAGAGCGATACAGTGGTAGCAACATTAGTAATGGAGCTAATCGCAGATAATGAGTGCGGCGCGAACAGTATGGTAATGCGGAGTATCACACATCGGCGCGCCCTCTATCGGCGGCATCACGCCGGCGCCGCTCGGGACCCACGTCTTAGTATTCATTCCCGTACGTATGTATATGTATTCTTATTATCAATCACAAGTTGTTTTATAATAATATTTTTTTACGTAATGATAAGCAGTATGGTGTTATTGTATTAAGTAACATTTTTAAATTGTTTTTAATTATTGTTGCGTTAGTTTTTCGTAATAATAGGCGCAAAATATGTGCTAACAAATAGTACAATGTTCGAGCAACCATTATCAAGGGTTATTCAAGAAACTTTCGGAGGTCTCGATCCCTTCCATGGATAGTTGATGATATTGCATATTTCTGGACAGTAGCGTATTAGATACCTCATTACCTTAGCCTCAATAGGTTAGCTAATGGTATACTATATTCTTACAATCGCATGAATATTATAAATGTAAAAGTTTGTGAAGAATTTTGTTACTCAACCAAAAGTGGCAATGAATAAACGATTTTGAATTAATGACGTTCTTAAGAAACATAAGGCATTTTAGTCCCCAAAAAATGATTCCCAAATTTACAAGAACGTTCTTAAAAGTAATATTGTTGTGTTGTTATTATATGGTGATAGTAAACATTAAAGAAGCGATTAGAAATGCATAATACAGTAGTGGCAAATTTAATGGACTTCTGAACTGATATGTTCTAATTCAATCATTTTAGTTTGTTCAAAAAATAACAGTTTTCAATAATGAAATTTTTTTTTTGGTAATAATATTTAAACTAATAATTTCAATACATTAAACATTATGTGGTAACAGTACCTACTTAATATGAAGCTTATAATTTTAGTCTACTTTGATGGTTGTCGAAGGCTCACCAGCGGCAACACCCCGTAGCACTTATTTCTGCTATACCTAAACCAAAAGTGCTAGCACTACTCGCTGGGGGTCACTGATATAACAAGATCAATATAAATCGTTCTATTATTTTTCGCTCATATGTGGCCACAAAGTCCTGGACTGAAGACTAGTACAAAATTATATAAAGACTTACTATTTTCCTACATGTACGGTTAACCATAACGATATCTATTAGTAGGCAGGTATTTTATTAACGTTTCATTGAACATTTAAATTACAACAGACGCTAAAGAACAAAATGTAACAAGGAATAGAAAACCAGCCATGATACGCAGGCGTAGATTGATGACCTACCGCAAACTCGACTAAAGAATAACCTACAAGTACCTACCTATAGGCTCACTGACGTTAAAGCTCGCAACGCACAGCATAATAATTAGTCATTAGAAAGTAGGCAGCCTGGGAGGGGAAGGACGGGTGGAAGGGGGCGGGGCTCGTCTGTTTCAGCTTATCTGAAATTACATCTTTTATGGGTATCCGCGATTATTCCGCGCTGCAGCGACTTGCGGCGCGTTACTGCCGCTCGGAAAACAACTCCGCATTACCATCGGTGTTCTACATAATCCCTACTATTGCTTTTTATGGGATTGCTTCTTTTAGCTCCTCACGTCTGCGACCCATCCACTTTTGTAGGTACATAATGACCGTGCCTGAAATTGCTTGTGTCCTCTGGAATATCATTTTGAATCTCACTACGTAGAAACGATTCTGTTGCATCGTAATCGCAGCCATCGCACAGGGCGCCTATTATTTATTTAACGGTTTTAGCGTGGAATAAATAACCTTTAACTCTTTATCCAAGGGTCCACTGTGGAATTACCTTCACCTATTTCGTCGGTGCTCTGGATCTCAAGGTGTAGTAGTCACATAAAACACTAACCTCAACACGAAAGTACAAATAAGTCATCAGATTAGGCCGTCACGCTGTCCAAGTGCAGATTGATCGAATTTAATCGATACACCCTTAAGAACATTTAAGGAAACTCGGTCATGAATCTAATTTGTCATTTATCCAATTATTATTTATAATTATTATCTTTAACAGTGAAGAAAAGCATTCTTCATAATGGTCTCAAAGGCATGTGAAGTCTGCCAATCCGCTCTTGGCCAGCGTGGTGGACCATCGATTAAACCATCTCTTCTCTGAGAGGACACCCGTGCCCATTAGTGGGACAATAATGGATTGATGATGATGATGACAAATAAACCTAAATTAACTTTATACCCAGAAATCTACAACAAAATTTATGAACGGGCATAACGGTC
>DWKW01000078.1:0-22591 GCA_018250115.1 Doberes anticus | reverse complement strand
GAGCGGGTCGCTAGTTAGTAAATATATAGTATAAACATTACTATTTACATAAAAGTTGGGAAGCGCATTATAAATAGAGCACAAGCCCAAAATCGGAGTTCTTTGCGTCTTTCGGAGAAAAAAACCTAGTAAAGCTATCTACTGACATGTTAAATTGTTAATAATGTCTTGTAGTGCCATCTATTGTTGAGAAACTAATATAGTAGGTACCGATCAATACCTAACTACTGTCACGTTACCATGTCACGTTGTGCCAATGTATATGAATGTATGAGCAACTGAAAAACAGATGTCATGACAGTACGTAATAATCCTATGACATAGAAAAAAAACTATTTGTGAAATTATACAAATCCTTAGTCATCTCAGAAAAACCAAATTAGACTTACAAATATACGAAAATTGCTCTCTTAAAATAATGAAATAAAAAGTGTTAAACGCATTACGAATAGCACTTGGGCCTGTAACATTGCAATCAATTCAAATGTAATATTTAGACTGAAACATTTTTTACTCACCGACCTTAACTTTCCTAGAACAGCCTAGTAGCGTGCAACAAGTACCTACCTATGTATGATATTGGAAAAATCGGAACATTCTACATTTAAAAAAAGTATTTTGCAGGTGTTTAAACTGGTAGACAATTTTGAATTTCAGTAAACATCGCAAGCCGATAATTATAAGATTTTTTGAAAATTCATATAAAATTAGACAATATTATGACAGCGGCCACTATTTTGCAATAGAAATTAGACTAGAATAAAATTTGGCAAAGAAATCAATTTTCCGATAATCTCAACACCCATTAAAAATGGTTATAACCGGACAAATACTTTCAAAAGGTCCAGTGACCCAACAATTTTTAAAACGGAAAAATCATTTTATAAACAAAAAAAACTTTGTGTTGTTGAAAAGATCTCTGTATTATCTATAACAACTTATTCTTGCATCACATTTTAGTCAAAGTCACTGAAAATAATAAAAAATTGAGAATCTGCCTTTCCTTCGGCCGATGGCCCTTGAACCTTTTTTTAAACTAGTTCGTCAAATAGGCCCATCAGTTATTGGACTCTGTTATAATATAATTACCTCGAATGTATTAGAACTTTAGAAATGTCTAGACAAGCGCAGTTAGAACAAAAATGTTATATTGAGAAGGCCGAATACACAGATTTATTGCCAAGTTCAATGACCCACTGATTATGAGGTCGCGCGTCTCGTTCTATCTAGGCGCCGAATTCGTTACACGGTTCTAAATTGGCACGGTTTGTGTTACAGAAACTAGAATTGTTATCCTGTAATATTCGCGTGTCTTACAATAGCAGCACCGTATTTGTACCATCATAATTATAAAATCTATGTATATGGATATATATTTATATATAATAACAAGTTCATTAAACTTCAAGTACCCGGATGTAGAGTAAGTTCGTAGTTAATGTGTTACATATATAAGTCAAACATTTAAGCGTTTATTTTTATTGCTAAAATTAACCTGAAAGATTTTATATTGTTCCTATACCTACCTGTAATCCATTGATAGTATCGTACTGTATGGATATACATATCTAAAAGCATTAGAAAGGGAAATTTGATGTAGAATATATGAAACCTTAATAAAATTGTTTTTTTTAAACTGCACTTAAATGCGGTTTTTCCATTTTATATACATGCTTTATTTATTAATTAATAGAACCGGTATGTGATCCCTTGTTATTTTCGCAGATAATTACTATTTATCTGTTCCATACATTAATTAGACGGCCCGACAGACGTTAATACTTATGCCCTATCCGGTAGGTGTTGCAATGGTTTTGTTTCAATACAGAAAAGTGTATTTTTATGTAAAATCATTTCGATTTACTAATGTAGAATTCGGTAATAATTGAACTATATAGAATTTGGTAATAATTTAACTATAACGCTATCTATCAAATGCACTTTGTGACTTCAATCAGTAAAATCGTTCAGAAGTTATAGGATCACTAACAAACGTCACTCAACAATGCGTCGTTATATACGACATTCGTCTTTATCATTTCCGAAAATCGTTGAGGATTATTGAATACATACATATTTATGTACAAAATGTAAAATAGAGAAACAACGATGTTTTCTAAGAATCACTTTTCAGCCGCATACATTGCCTGCCATCAGCCTTTATCAGGTGGCCTGAATGCTTGTTTGCTATTCCATCTATCATGTACCACAAAATTGTAACACTTAAATCGTAGCAAAATCCGATAAGTTTTTCTGGAGAAATGAGCTATATTTACCCTAACTTGTTAAAATGTATAATTGTAATATGGGTATAAGTGTAAAATGTCATTACTATTATTAATCCAGCGATTTCTATTTAATTTAGGTAGGTATCTCAATCTTTCAACATTATTCTATAAATGCATTAGATTATGGTACGAATAAACAAATAGGTACTTACAATTTATTTAAAATACCAGCCTTTTTTGCCACATTACCACTAGTTATTTCATTCGTCTAATTTCTAACATCACTGAACATTATTTAGAATGCAAAATGCACACCGAATTGAGAAGATTAACGATTAACTACAATATTTAATTACATACATTTATCTAACTTACTAAGTACTTGTACTAAATTATACTGAATAATACCACCTAGATCATTTTAATATACTAAAAATAAACACTAATCTGTCCCCTATAATTTTTAAAATAAAATGTAAACTAAATCGTAAGGATCACTATACATATAATTTACTTATCAACTCTCAGTTCCACATAACCAGTTTAAGTGTTAGTAAGTACATACTTACTTAGTAAAATAATATTTAGGGTCGTTGTCCGATGACAAAACTTCATAATATCAGGTGTAATGCGCCATCTCTGAGAATAATGTGGCAACAACATTGTTATTTCTTCCGTGTCGAAAGTATTTCTAGATGGCGCTGCTGACTGAAGATAAAAGGATGTGCAAATTTCTGATAACAAAAATGTCAAGGCCAATGTTATTACCTAAATTGCGTTAAAGATTTTAATTTATATGACATTTGAAAACTAAAAGTAATCATATTAGTTAATTGTAGTTACAAAAACAACAATTTTTATAGTTTTTGTCAAAACGTTATCAGAAAGCCGATATTGTTTTCGCGTCATAACCTCATTTCGGTATCTATGGACAAATAAATTGCATTAAATTATCATGAGAATAAGTTATACCTTTAGATTATTTAACACTATGACGTTTTTTCTTTCAAAATATTTTAAATCTGTTATTATTATAGTAAATATTTGATCCCGATAAATTAAGAACCCGGTTATTCAATTGACAGTGTTGCAAAATTTAAATTTAGCGCCTCTACTAGAAACGTATGAAGTTCGCGTTGCGAATACTGGCCGATTATGATGTGAAAGATATTCCGAAGGCCGTGAGGTGCCGTGAGTGAACACGGAAATCGAGATGTGTGTGTGGTCAAAAAGACAGTGCAAGGTAGGGGTCGGGTGGCGTTTGTGATGGCAAAAATTTTGCAAATGGTGAGTTAGGAATTATTGACTATACGTGCCTTAATGTTTATTTTTGTTTGTGTTCGTGAATAAATCGTGTGTTAAAGAAAAATTCGTTGTTGATTGATAATTAAGATTCTGAGATACGGAATCGGCAAATGGCGCTACGAATAGCTATAGTTGACACAACTACGCGTTTAGAAATCCGTTCGTCCTTCGGTCATCAATTTCCAGGCACGCGGAGTGAGCCATAACGACAATAATGGTGCATCTTCACATTCCTGATACCACGCGTTTGGAATTAGCAACTGGCACATCCAGCTTGGCGATTATAACGGTGTCAGCATGTTGCGATTTTTTTGGCCAGCGGTACTACTTTTCTAAACTCGTTTTATAGACGACTAGAGGTTTTCGCATCCCGTGGGGTCGGTGGCCCCGCCGTTTGCCTCCTGGAGTTAAATTACATAATGTATGGGTTTCGTTCAAAGCATGCAACAAGTAGATAGGTACGGTATGTGTCGACGCTCGGCGGTCTAACTGTCAATGTGGAGTACAGTAAGCTCACTGCCCGCGGCCCCTATTAATTCGAGCCGCTGATGTCACTTATCTCTCCTATCCACTATCTAGGCCCTACGGCCGCCAATTTTTTGCACATAATGGCATTAATGTAAATTTGTTAAACGGCGCACGTGTGTAATTACCTTCTGGTCGTCTAGCGAAGCCGCGTATGTAGTTGTTTATTTTCGTGTTAGTAAGTGGTCTCGAAATATTTGCAAATTTTTTACTTAATATTTTTGCAACAGGTAAGTTAAGAAATATTTCATTAACAAGCTTGTCCCTAATAGGATTTTTAATTTTCAGCACGGTCGTTGACACTAGCACCTACAATGGACCAGCAGTTCTGCTTGCGCTGGAACAATCATCCAAACAACCTGACTGATGTGCTAGCGAGCCTACTACAAAGAGAAGCTCTGTGCGATGTTACACTTGCCTGTGACGGGGAGACTGTCAAGGTTTGTTTTTATTAATCTTAGAAATTTAAAAGTCAAATCTGTAGATACTAAATGTTTTATAGCTTGGTTAATACATATAAGTATTAACAGGTAATTGTATGGTTTTTTTTATAAATGAAATTATGATTTTTAGTTTGTTTTGTATGTAAAAGACAGACAATTTGTAGAGAAACAAAAGCATCATTAGGTAATTGCATAAAAATTTGCTATTTGCATTGTATAGTTTGAGGGATACATTGTAATACAATTTTTATTACTACACAAGTCTCTATTTTGTTATTGTTATGTCACAACAAAATGCATCAAATAATAAACAACCCTGAGTACTCTAGTGTTTATTTAGAATGGCTTCAATTGATGTATAGATTGATATTTAAAATATTACTTTATCAATCAATCTAATAGTATATCCAAATCTTATACTTCTGCACGCTTCCTGTCAATATCTTCTTTTGCTAATATTTTATAAAGGTTGTAGTAATGGTATCAATTGGAAAAAATATTATAGTTCAGAATATTGGTTAAAAAGCATTAATATTTTGCAGTGATTTAGAAATTGAGTGATACAAAATGAATCTTTTTAGCCATCAGTGTCAAATAGTCAAATATACCTTCTTATGAGCCATTAAGCCAAGGCAGTCCACATTGTTAATATTTAAATATTTGCTAATTTTGCAAGGTTATTCTTACTCAAATTGTAGACTGTTGTCTAGCATAAAAACATTTTAAATGCAAGTTACATATTATATGTTTATGTTAAAGCAGAAAAATAGTTTTGGCTGGTTGTTTTAGATTTTAATGTTTTCACCACTTTTGCTTTAGTGAATAACAATGGATGGTTAAATTTATTAAATTATATGCAATTATTATTTTACTCTTTTTCACTAAACTATAACTAAATACTTGAATACCACTATATTGCTAAATTACATGTGCTATTGCAGTGGTACAATTTCTATCTTTTAAAATATCAATCCTAACATGTAAAGCCTGTTAAAGGGAATTACAATGTTCATAGTGCCTGATCAGAGACTTCTTTCACATTCCATTTAAAATCTTAAATTATGAAAGTTAAACTTTATGCTAATAAAATGCAATTTGCTTTGTGGGTCGACAGTGAATAGTTTAGGAAGGAGTCTGCAGAAGAGCTGCATGTTTAACTTTCTAATTTTTATGGCACTTGTTTGGCAAGTTTTAGGGTTTAGAAATGTAAACTAGTGTGCAGATTTTTCACTGTGTAAGCTAAATATCGCTAGGATGTTTAAAATTTTCAATCAGAATTAATACAATTTTTTTTTATTGTACTGCACCTTACTTAATATTCTCTAAGGTTATTGTAATATATTTCTCTTTATATGAAACAATTGTTGAACATAAGTTACGGTAATTAAACTAAGAATGAACTGTAACAGTAATTACACACAGAATCAATGTAATGAAATGTACAGTGAAGAACTTCAAGTTAATACATTTGTTTTGAATATCACAATGCTAATCTTATTCATCCAACACTTTTGTAATATGACTTAATATGTGTTTTTTTCCATTTTAGGCACACCAGACAATACTCTCCGCATGTTCCCCATATTTTGAAAGCATATTTTTGCAAAACTCGCACCCACACCCAATTATATTCCTGAAAGATGTGCGGTTTTCAGAGATAAAGTCACTTTTAGACTTTATGTATAAGGTAATAACCAAACGAATATAAGTGAAAATGTAACAGCATATATGTGATATGGTGTTTTTTTATTATTCTTAACAAAATTTATTACAGGGTGAAGTAAATGTTGGCCAAAATATGCTTCCTATGTTCCTAAAGACTGCTGAAAGTTTACAAGTAAGGGGTTTAACAGAAAACAATACATTAAATCCTAAGGTGAGTTAAAAAAATCATTACTATGTATTTCTGATATCTTTTTATTCTCTGCATTTGTAAAAAATTATAGATTTACAGAAGTGAAATGTTATGTGATATCCCACAAAAATGTCAGTACAAAACAGTATTGACTGATCAGATAAAAAAATGTTGAATCTCAGCGTAAAGTGTTAAGGGAGCTTTATTTTTAGTTTATGCTCATGAAAAAAAGTCTTGTGCCTAATGACTTTTATATCAAGTCATTACATATTATTGATTGTAAATTACTATTTTTTATCTTATTAGTAACAAGGCATAGGATCCATACCCCAAAGGCCACTGTAACCAGTTGTAGACCTATTCTAGCCAGCAACAAGTTAATTTCTTGAGATAATTTAAAGGTGGTAGAAGGTCAAGGTACTTTCCGCATAAAAAAGACCATTTTAGTTTCTACATAAAAAATTTCAAGAGATTATAGGTAATAATAAATCTAAATTATAGTTATAAATGTTTTAGGTATTTGTAATTGTTTTATCACCCACTTATAATCAGTGACCTAGGCTAGGTCAGGAATCTCGACCACCTGCTTCGATGGGTTCAAATCCCGCCACGCATTTCTGTTTCTCAAAATATCTTATTGAATTTTTCGAAAATATGTGCATATTATATAATATCACTTGCTTTAACGATAAAAAAAAACATCGCATCGGGGCAAAACCTGCAACTGGCTAAACTCTGACACGAAACCCGTGTTCTGCAGTGGAACAATAATGGGTTGATGATGATGATGATGAATCATTTCATAAATATGTCTTTTAAAGATAATTAGTAACCATAAAAATGTAGATGATTTAAAATTGATATGGAAACTCGAAACATGTAGGACACGGGGAAGCATCAAAAAACCGCTACGCCTGTGTAGCGGCCTCAGATACCGCACGATTGACTTTCTTTATGTTTTAATTTCACCGCCTTCATTTCAATTGTTTGGTTTATAAAATATCTACTCGTTCACCCTTTATGATAGTCTAGTTTGGCAAAACCGGTTATGTAAAAAGACTCGTGTGACTCGGACCATTCGTAGATTCGGATTATGTTGAAAATTCGTAGTTTGATTTTATTTTCTGTTAGTCGTGTAGTAGTAATTATTTTAGACATTTTCATAACGTATAGGTATTATTATAGAGGGTTGTTGCCTGTCAATTGAAATATTTAATACACAAAACTATTTTAACACAATTCTATTTTCATACAATTTGTATGACAAATATACAAAACGATGACGTAACTGTCAACTGACAAAACTATTATTGATTTTAAACTAAAACAAAAATCATATTTAATAAATAACGGAAAGTAAGCCAGTTTTTGAGGCTTTGCAAAGTGCTGTACTTTATTGGAATGATGTCCTAAAAACAAATTTATGAAATAATTGATACAACATTGATCGATGCTATCTATAAATTGCATTAATTGGACACGTTTGAATTGAATTCAACACACAATTTTGATAATAAAATATATAAATAAACTCAATCTCATAAATTTTTATGTAAGTAGCAAATACTTCGTTTTGATTTTTTTTAAGTTAAAATTTATACTATAACGTGCATTTGTGTAACGGGGTGCTCTCAGACGGAGGAAAGGTCGACGCCGTCGCTGAGCGCTGAGAACCTGTCATCGCGCGCGGAGTCGTTCGCTACGCCCCCAGCGGCGCACAATGCGGGCGCTCCTCTGACGCCACTGCCGGCACCCCAGCCGCCCACGCTACCGCCACACCACGCACTGCCCCCTGAAAAACGTCGCAGAAAGAACTCCGCTTTGCCTAGAGAGGATCTCGATCTCCCCTATCGCCACTATGAGGTATACGCTGTTTACCGATCGTTATCATGCAACACGGCGAATTACTTTAAGAAAACAGCAATTGTACTATTTTTTATTCTGTCATTACTGATTATTATAATCTATTTTAGAAAATCATGAAAATCTACCGTATAAAATAATTGTAACGATTCTAACGAGGCGATGTTTTCTTTTCGCACTTCAACATAGGGGGCTTTTGTGCAGGCGCACGTAAAGGGCGGCAAAGGGGGGTCGACCGGGTCGGGCTCGGAGCCGTCCACGCCGCCGCCGGCGCACACGCCGGTGCGCACGGCGCGCTCGCCCGCTCACACGCCGCTCGTGAAGCAGGAGCCCGATTCGCCCTACGCGCACGCGCCGCACGCCACGCACGCCTCGCTCGCGTCACACGCGCCGCACCATCAGCAGCACCCGCAGCAAGCCTTCGACCAGACTCATCTGCCGGTTAGTGACGACTTCTACCCTATTATTCGTGTTTCCGTTATTTTTAACCTATTTTTAAAATCTGTTTTGTTCAATAGTTCATCCAAGACCATCTTTATTACCCCTTTCCCATACTAAACATTAGGACGATCTTTTTCTTCTGACATTGTCACTTACTCCATCGTTAGTCAAATTAATTTCTGAATAGGTATATACCAAAATTATAAAGGTAACAGGAAGGAAGGGATCTGTCTGATGATGATCATAGTCGATAGCGCTTTTGTCAAAAATCGCAAAAGTAAAGCAGATCCTCTCCTTCTCTGTTAACAGACTGTCGGTCGGCAACAAGTTGAAGATGGAGATAACGACAGCGATCCTACCGATCTCAGCACGGCACCTAATAATACTATACTCTCAACGCTTCTCTCGCAATCATCTGCGTTCTTACACTCTGTATCAACTCCAAAAAAATCTCAACCGGCTTTAAAGAAATTTGGCCGATTTCGAACTAATTGGCTTAAGGTGTATCCATGGCTTGATCATGATAAAAAGAAAAACATTATGTATTGTCATTATTGTCGAAAATGGTCTCACGAATTTAATTCGCATAGAACGTCGTTTGTGGAAGGAAACACTAACTTCAGACTTGAAATAATAAATCACCATAATAAAAGTAAATCACATAAATTTTGCGAAGAACGGGAAAACGCTTTAGTGAATGACTCTCAAAAAAGGGTATTTTTTTAGTACCGCGATCCTAATTGGTTTATACCAATTATACATTAAAAGACACAATATTAATATGTGAATTTAAATTTTTATGAATGGACACAATGATTGGACTGTTACTTTTTACAAGTAAAATATATAAATACATATGTATAATAAAAATAAATAACATATTTTTTTGTAAAACAATGACATGTTAACGATAATACTGCTAATTTAATTAATAAAGTTTATGCTTTAAACTGCCGTATTCGTTTAAAAACCACTCCCTTACATAATATTTGTAAATTTATGTAGCTCCAATGAATACAAATAAGCTTTCTTTTTCATATTGTTGTAACAGTTAAGGAGGATCAATGGAATCCATTATCAAACCTTGTTTTGATCTTTTATAATCAGTTGGCAATGGTCATCTAGTAGCTCTTTCTGATCATTTTTCATGAAACATTGAAATTATTGGTTTCAGACTGATTTCGGTCGAAAATCCAGTTTTCATCAGTTAACGTAATATGTTACTGAAGATAAGGAAAATTATTTTTTTAAATGAAAAGTTACTCATATCTTCTTTAATGTTATATATTAAAATATGCATTTAGTGTTTGCAGTTTCCACTTTTAAAAAATATTTAACATAGACTCATATTTAAGTTTTTTTTTTATAAAATTGTGAACATGAGATGTCTGAAAACCACTTTAAAATAATTATGATACATAATAATATCAATAAAAACAATGTATTAAAAAACACTTATGTTAATTTCCATGAACCATTGAATCCTTTCAGGGCATGGGAGGAGCTGACATGGCTTCAATGTTAAGTCAACACAACGAGTGCAATGAGAGTGAGCCACTGATTCAGCCACACCCTGATCAAACAGACACAATTGATGGTGAGTCTTACTTTTTTTAAGTGACACCTACCAATATCACTATACAATATATAATTTTTTTATTTATTTTTGAATAAAAGCATCAAATTACTTTCCCTACTTTGTATTTACTAATATATACGGCTATTGGTAGATGTTAGAAGTTAAGATTTATAAAATCAATGTTATACCATACTTGTACTCTGCTTTAATATGTTTAATGCAATTTGCTCTTGAGAGTATACTTTGTGGCATAATTTTGATTTCATAAAATTAATGGTCGAATTAGTGTATTATATCAGAGTTAATCCTTTGAATGCTTCTTGATAATTTGGTTAGCTTTATTTCCTAAAATATCACTTGCTTAAAAATATTAAGGAATTATTTAGAATGGATGGTTAAAACCTTGTGTATAATTTGTTATTGTTCTTATTCCTTGATATTTTAGGCAGCATTTAATACACGCGCATGTTGCAACATTAAACGCATGACAATATGAGTAATGTGGCTTCTTATTCTGTTTTGATTTGCATCGATCATACATTACCGCTTTTCGTATTAATTTTTTAATTATGCTTTTCTTATATTATATTTTTTCTGTGTTATGAAGAAATCGGTGTGAGGAAAAGTTTTTGTTAAGAAATGATTTGGCGCCCCCCTGAGGGACATAGGTCGTGCAAAAAGTATACCTATTGTACTTTCTTTACTGGATCCTTTTAAGTATAATCAGTTTTAATTCAGACTAGGATTTGCATGTATAAAGGTCAGGATATGATCAGCAAAATTTAAATGGATCAGGTTTGGCAAGAATGCCACCACATGTTTTTTTATAAAATAGCATGACACTATGTATTCGAGGAGTTAAGAAAAAACTACGTATGTATATTACAGGTGAAAATTATGGCGTTGATGAAAATAATAGGGGACCAACCATCCAGAACATAGCAAATATTGAAAAGATAGTTAAATGTTTTAAAATAGGATTAAGTCAAAAATCGTTCAGTGGCCCTATGTCTTGTTCGATATGTGGTAAACACGTGAGCAATATAAAAAAACATATGAAATCGCATAATCCGGAGCAGCATAAGTGTCCCCTGTGCCCTATCATCCTGACCAGGGCCGACAACTTGAAAAGACATCTACGCATGAAACACTGTCACGTACTACGATCTAGCAATTTGTCGAATATCCAAACAAAATGTTGAGAGCTTAAATAATATTAATTATAGATTAATAACTTTCACAGTAGGAAGAACTCTGTAAACACTTACATTCTACTATCGATATGTATTCTTAATAAAGACCAAAATAGTTACCTTAACGCATAGGATGCTTATTCATTAATTCTAACGATTACCATTTTATAATTAGAAATAAGGTGTGGTGTGTGTACTTTTTTTAAATAATGGTTGAGGTAAACAGCATTAAAAGAGCTGGACCAACGATTATCGTCGGAATTTCAGCTCAGCTGTAATACTATGCACATTTATTGTGCAAATGTATTATTGAATCACAAATAAATTGTAAAGTACTAATAATATTGGCTCTGGGAACATCATTTGAACCTTTCGAACAAAAGGGACAGTACTGAAAATAATTCACTTTGATCGACTTCTTTTATAATTTCTGTGATAATAGATAATAATTAGGTCACTAATTATTAACATTAAGGTAAAAGGCTAACAGTTTATTTTCATTAAGAAGATTTGATCACCAATATTTTGGACTGTTTTTGTCACAAAATATGAAAACAAAAAAATCTTGCTTTATCATAAATGGACAATATGGACGATATAAATCATAGGATGGTAAAAAGATCTATTAACTGAGATATCGTTAGATTGTTTTCGACATAATTAAATGTTTGGTGAGCTTTGAGTAACCGCCATTTTGAAAGCATAGATCTAATTTGACCCGATTTCAATAGGTAAGTACCGCAACTTATTGACGATTGATTTTTGGGATTATCGTGTTGCTAAATTCCATTACATCCCATTATTTATAAATTTTCGGAATACTAATTACTGTGATACTTTTGATTACGAATAATTAAAAGAAATCCTAAGTTTGATGAACTGATTAGTATTACTTGACATCTATCTAAAAATCGGTGTAATAAAATTTTACTATCTATAATAAAATGCAGAGACTGAATCTAGTAACTGTTGGTCTTAAAATCAAAGCGCAAATCGCATAATTAGTGTATTTTAATCATCCGGTGATAAATGAAATTAAGTTCTTTTAAATTTTCGCTCTTACACTAGCTATTACAATGAAAATTAACTGTTTTACAGCACTGATAGTTATTACATTGTTAATAACATAATAATTAACTTGTATGTACAATATTTACCTGACAGTATTTTTTTGTAAATGGGGATCGAGTATCATATATCTTCAATATAATAATTTGTTAAAAATCGTGGATCCAAGTCTAACTTTACCTAACGAGCTCTAAGTCGAATATGTTGAAGTGTAAATGAAATTCGATCCAAAAATTATTTTAACATAAAAGTTAATGATCTCGTAGAGTTCCTTGTAATCATGTACAAAGGTGACATTACTCTTATGCTGAGTAAAAGACTGATTTTTCTAATGTATTTTAAGGAACATTCGTGTTAATGTTATTAATATTAACTTATTTTTCCTCCTAACTATTAATTACAATTTAGTTTTTACCTAAATCTACCGTTAAAATGTGTGTTCGTTGCAAATATATTCTTTTATTTACTTCTTATCTTTTTCATTTTCATCCTTTTTCCATGCTTTCTTTATATAAGCAGACCTATATCTCAAAAATTCGCAATTTGTATACTGGCTTGGTGACAGTTTCAATAACATTTCATGCAAATAATTAATGCTGACCAATAACAAACACCATTTCTTCGATACCATCGACTCATTTATGCATGAAGATCTACTGAACTTTCATTACTTTTTGTAACAAGTTCTTTGGAATTCTGTTCTAATAATTTCTCAACTTTCTTTCTCGTTGATAAACGCTTTTAATTAATAGTTCTAGGAAGAGCATAATAGCATAGCGTAAATAATTAATTTATCTAAGCTTTTTTATTATACATATAGTGCTAATTTATTGAAGACATTTGAGTCAGTCCTTTTTTCTAGTCGGCCTTTATTTACAAATTGCAGTAGAACTTTGAGAAACTCATTATGACACAAATATTGATAACATTTAGCTAACAAGTTTCGTACTGCTACTTTATCATTCGTCACATAAGCTTTAATGTCGAGGTTCTACTGTAATGACGTACTTATCAGTATTTCGATTAGGCCTGCCACATTTAGTTACCAAGAATTGCTACCGAAAAAAATAGTGTTTATTTAGTACTCTACCAGATGTCGGCGCATATGTGATAACCGTTCCAATTTTAACCGATTTATATGCTCCTAACAAATCGCCTAATGCATCTCTACCTCTGCGTCTGTTACCACATTAACGAAAACGTGGCGCCACGCTCCGCGGTATCGATGCTAGAAGCGTGAGAGTTGCGTTGGGGGAGAAAGAAAGAGGATGTGGTGTGACGGCTCGCTGGTTGCAGGCTCGAAGGGCTGGCACATGCGGCTGACGTTCGAGCGAGTGACCGGAGCGCTGAATCTACACCGTTGCAAGCTGTGCGGCAAGGTGGTGACCCACATCAGGAACCATTATCATGTTCATTTTCCCGGGCGCTTCGAATGCCCTCTGTGCCGCGCCACGTACACTCGCTCGGACAATCTGCGCACGCACTGCAAGTTCAAGCACCCCGCGTACAACCCGGACACGCGCAAGTTCGAGCCGACGGCGCTGGCCGCGCCCGCGCCCGCGCCGCCGCACGCGCCGCACGCTCAGCACGCGCCGCTCTTCACCAACCACCTGGACGCGGCTTTCGACTGATTGTCCGTGTACTGGATCGGCCTCGACGCTCTGTGAGCGCGCCCGACCCAGCAGACTATCTTCGTTGATGTGTCAAAATTTTAATGGACTGTCTCATGTTGAAACTATTTCCTATTTAGGATTAAGCTGAAGTGCTATTACTTAAGCGGGCCTTAAAATTGAGTTCTTAACGTAGCCCCCGATGGGCGATTCGTTTTAGTATTGTCTCGGTTGTGCATTTGACTTGCCCCAGTGTGACCTTGTATATGATTCCGCGTAAGGAAATTTTAAACTAGTAATATTCCGCATAAAGATGTAAACCTTTAAGTCGACGTTACTAAAGTTATGACTCGAAGGGTATGTAAGTAGGTAAGCAAATTTTTTTTTCTATACCAATCGCTATACGGGAACGGGCAAAAGCAATAATATGATGTTAATTTTATTACCATATTATTTTTTATATTGTATCGGTAGAAGCATTTAAGAATATACACTTATATTGAGTAGCGGTGCGACCGCGAAGTGATGCTGGCTATTAACGGTTGACCCCAATCGGGCCTACGTTGTCTTGTTATATTTATTCGTTAGATAGGAAATTTTAAGTTTCCTGTAGCTAATTGTATTTATGTTATTATATCCTATGGGTGGTGCGGTACGACATCTGATTGGGAACAGGTTATTGAGGACTGGCAAGAGATTGTGATCTGTCGTTGGTCAACGACATATAAATATTGACTGAATCTCAGTGTAGATGCATTTGTAACTCTATGAGGCCTTTGCAAGATGGATAATTATTAAGGATTTGTGATGTATTAACGGATAGCGCCTAAGGAAACATACGAAAAGATTTTTATACTAGACTAGTTGATCTATTTACGGAGATTGTTTTTTTTTATACTTAGATATATTCTATTGTCTGATTTAAATAATTTTACATTTATATAATTATGTAATTTGATTTATTAGTGTTGTTTGTTTTTATTGATTCATCATATAGTAACAATGATTTCGTTTATATTCAGTTGACGATTAGGTATAATACGTCTTAAATGTTATCATGTTTTATTATTTTATCGTTGGTAGGTGTTTAGTTGTCGTAACGGGCCGCGGCACAAGCGGCCGCGCGCCCTCAGGTCCGCGCGATCGCTCATCGCCCGATCGGTGCTTGGGGTCGATGACCTTTTTCAATTATTTTAGATAGAAATGATACGAGGTTGCGCATTTAGTTTACTAATATTGGCATCTACGATTGGGACTAACCTAGCGTATATGTATGTAATTTTCAATTAAGATTTAAGATTGTTACATTTTTAGCTAAACACTTTAGAGTGGTACGGTAACAGAAATGTGATAAAATGGAATGGTGCTAGAACCAGAGTGTTAACACGCTACGATTCGACTCCTATTGTAATATTAATGTTTTAATGATTAGTTACTTTGCGTAAATGTAAGGCATCTAGCATCCAGAGGTCGCATCAGTCTGGTCAACGGGTAATATACACATACGTCGTTACATACCTAGAGATTACAGTATCACTCGAGATTTTACCTTAATTTTTTTCATACCCTTTCAAATTTACTAATGTATCTAGAATGATAAGACACAATTGTAAAAATCGATATACCTACGAAGACCATAAAATGTTCGTCGACGGTCCCAAAAAATGACCGCATCCAAATAACAAATCCGTGATCGTTTCCCATATCGTCTAAGTTGTGGCATTAGTGCTGTTTAGTAGCTGTGAACATGCAATTCACTTGTGCAATTTTTTTAAATAGTCATAACTCATACTAGATTTATACAATTGTCTATTGAATATGGGAGCCCACTTAAATTCAAGCTCCTACGTTCCTTTTAGAATACATAATTTATAGTCACCAAACATTCTTCCACAAAGATTTATATTTACTTTAAGTATATTAAAGATTTTTATATCGTATCGTTCATAATAAAGTGGGCGCTTATTATTTGATAGCATTTCATACTCAGTGCAATATTACTAGTTATTTAATTACGTAACCAAACTAAAAGATATTTTAAAATAATTAATGACTTGAAAGAGAGTAACTACCTAATTGTATTTACATAAGTGAACTTACTCCTAATTTCTATTTCTACCTAGCGAAAGCAGTTTGGGTTACGGTGATGTACAGGTTTTATAGCTGGTAATATTAAGGATTTAGCTTGTTTACCTCTGCCAATCGTAATAGTTATGTACTGTTTGTTAATTTATTGTCGCGCAAGTAAGTCTATTGTTGGAATAGATCATAGCTATCCAATCCGTTTATCCGCCGCGTCAGGCGCTTCATCTAATCTTCAATGCATTTTTGTACTATCACTTGAGACCAATTTTTGAATAATAAATTTGCTATAGCAAATTGATTGATTAGTAATATAGAATTTTATTTAGATATTTTAGGTTAGGATACTATGATAGTGTCTGGCCAGAATATTTTGGAGTATCACATCGTTTGGCTCAGAAAATATCTCCCTTTGATCTCTTTCAGCTTTCAAAAAGTGTGCAACTTAATAATTATACGGTGACCGCGTATTTGGACTTAATGAAAGCTAACTTTATGCCATATGTAATTTACACATAAGGTTAACGAATTACTAAATTTAGTCTATCTAATGAAAATGAGGTCTTGCGGACCTAGTCACTTATTTGGCCAATCTAATTAAATATTCCAATTTATTGTATATTAAAATTTAACTATAATGAAATTTACCATTATAACACGAAGATTTAATCTTATGATTTCAAATCAATGGAGTGCAGGATGTGCTTTATGGTTGTTTTCAGGATAGCGATGGTCTAGTTATGTTTATTTTGTTTCTTCTTTAACATTAGCCAATTTGTTATAGTGTCGTGTATCACAATAGTGTATTACTAATAGGTAGGGGGTGTCAAATCGTATACCTAACAACTGATTATCAGTTTTGTTATATTTTTACATGAATTTTATGGACTACTTATTGTTTATGAATATTTTTAATGTCTTGGTTTGATGCCTCCGTTAAAAGTTTAATTTAAATAGTTTTTTTTTTTTTGTTTTATGCAAGCAGTTAATGCAATTTTTTTTTCACATTGTTTGATGTTATGTAATGCAATTTTAACATGTTGCAAACTCCTGCATTTATCTGTTGTATTTATTACTAATTTTTACATTAAATTGTGGTATGTTACAATTCGTGTAGTTTCAGTTGTGCGTGTCACGCGCTCTATCCCCGTTTGCAAACTATTATGTACTTACCTTATACGAACGCACGGCAGCAGATAGCCCGTTAAACGTTTGCCGTCTGTGTTCGAATACAGCAATGCTTCTAGTCGCTACCAACCTTCTGTATTAGATAATTAAAATTAAAACCACTATAATTGCAAACGATTGCAATAAACATTTAGCAGGAACTGGAAGGATTGCTGATTTGTGGATTATTCACTTAAGATACATAAATAATTTGAAGTAGTTTTTGAATCCTTAAATTGTGCATAAATATACTATGTGAAACTACATGTTGAAAGGTTATTGTAATATATTGCATAGCAAATGCGTGTTAGTGCCAGCGGTTACTGTTTCCCAGCTTGACAAAATACGTATGACATCACTAGTTAATTATTTCTGAGCCAATGTTTCTGCAACGTTATCTGAGGTTCTACAATGATATGTATTAATGCAGGTGGAATTTCGTACGTTTAAATACTATCTACTAGTCAAAAAATTTTTTTTTAATTAAAATAAGTCAATATAAAAATCTTTGGCTCCGATTTGCCCTCACTATTGTAAGACTAATGTGAGAAATTTATAAAATCTTCTAGGCTATTTTATGAGGCAATATTTTAAGTAGGTATTAAAATCGAATAACAATGTCAAGTGTCTTATGTTTCCGTACTGGTGGCCATACATTTAATAAATGGCTTCAAAAACTAGTCAGTATAAAAATCTTTGGCTTCAATTTATCCTTGCTATCGTAAAATTAGAGGCAATTATCGAGGTACTCGACATTACACAACGAAAGTGATGAAAGTATAAATGATTAATGAAGGAAAATCATTTCATTAGCCGTGCGACAGTACTCCAAATTATCCGCAAAAGCCCGACGTAGAGGATGGAAGGTAGAGAGCGGTGACGGGCATCGCCGGTTGGTTACAGAGCGCGCGCACGTGGCGGCGCCGCAGTTCTCGTACCACAGCATGTTCGTGGCGGCGGCAGAGAGTGCGGCGCTGTGGCGCTGCAAGTCGTGCGGCAAGGAGGTGTCCAACCGCTGGCACCACTTCCACTCGCACACGGCGCAGCGCTCGCTGTGCCCCTACTGCCCCGCCACCTACAGCCGCATCGACACGCTGCGCTCGCACCTGCGGCTCAAGCACGCCGCGCTGCTGCTTAAGCACTAAGCCCCGCCCACGATCGCCCGGCCGCAGGACTCACCGACGCCACCCGACCCCTGCGGCGCCTTGCCGCTATCGATATTAATAGCAGCTGAGTACCTACTTACAGTACTCTTTTCAGTTTTTATTGGAAGTATATCCGTTCTATGTGTACATACGTAGTTTTGTCGTATTGACGCGCATTTACATTTGTCTATATATAATTAGGTATACTTATTTACTGCACGTTTTCGTGCATTATTTTATTGATCTGTAGTTAAGTATCTATTTGATATGTTATCACTAACAGGGTAAAATTAAATGATTCGGTCAAATTTTCAAAACACTCATGTTTGTAAATATTTAAAATACATAAACTTCAAAATAATTTATTTTTCCTTACATACAAATAGTTACATCTATTAAGTAACTAAATGATACCATAAAATATTTCTAAATGTTGTAAATTAAAAAAATACATGTCTTTACCTACATAAATTAGGATGTCTTTGTTTATAGCAGGTATTATTTTTCTTTGTTACCACCTAGTAAATAGGATTAAACGATTTTGCTTTCTTGCTTGGTAATGCAATGTTTTGAGATGTTGTTCTTATGGAAAGAAGACGTTTTAAACGTCGAAGCACAGGTACATTATACGAAAATTAGTACCTTTAAGCTAAGTTATGGAAAGTAACGCTGAAGACTGAAAGACAACATCAAGTGGGGTGATAAAATTGTATAATGCTGAATAGGTAAATGTCAAAATAAATTTAAATTAATGTCGGCTCCAAAATTACGTGTTCAAAATTATTAAAATAAACACGTCTGTAGCGAGACATCTAAAGGCCATTTAAACTAATTCCTATAGTAAAATTATTTTGTCCCTAAATTATATTTTTGTACAAATATTGTCTGCGTACATTAACATTGCAGTAAGTGTTTAGATACCTACATTAGCTTTAAATGGTCCAATTCTTATTTTATAAATATTGTATAGTTACCGTTGTACTCCTACAATAATGTCATATTGTGTGATCCTATGTGTAAATAAAGGTTTTGGAAAGTCATTACCATTAATCTAATAAGTTTTAGCTTAGCCCAGTTTTAACACAACTCAGTAACGAATCAATGTCTAGTCTCAATTTATAAAACGATTATATTATGTGTCTAAAATATAAACTACTTTAAATAGTTCTTGGTTTAACCTTTTATTATTACTTACTATTTTTTCATTAATATTTACTGTATACATAATTGTAAAGCTCAAATGTGTCTATTTAGATTCACTATCAATTCGTTAGGCCAATATATTATAACATTATACTTACTAAATGTGATTGAAATCTAATTATTTCCAGCTAAAGGAATTATATTAACTAATAGTAGTTTAACTAACGCAGTATACTGTAAATAAATTCTTAAAAAGCGTTAACTTCTTTTTAATTTTTATTAGAAACTTTGATTTCAACTTATGTAATCTTACATGCAATTGACATTTATAATATAAATAAATGTATATTTAAAAATAATGACAAATATAATCTTTACAAACCGACCACTTACCTATCTATCTAATTACCTATAAATACCTACATATTATCACCATTACACATCACATAACATTGTTAATATTTTAACCATGAACATTATTCCGTTTGCAAAACGTGAAATAGGTAACTACAAACATTTATAAAAAAAATTTAATCGTTATTTTAAAAATATCTTTGTATAAGTCAATGCCTGCCTACTTTCGCTCATTCATCATATATTATAATTACAACATAATAACGGTAACAGTTACTCCCACTCACTAACCTAAACTGGCTTTTTTCGATTCACAATTTAAATAAGATGAACTAGTACGTATAGAAGCGTTTCAAGATACCATTATTTTCTCCACGTAAATTTGATATCTTATTTTAACAAAACCGACCAAGTGCGAGTAGGACTCGCGCACGAATGGTTCCGTACCGTATGGGAGCCCCCTTAAATATTTATTTTATTCTGTTTTTTAATGTTTGTTATGTACCGAACCCTAATAAAAAAGACCCTCGCATATAACCTTATTTTTTACTGTCTTATCATGTTTCAATATTTTTTGCATTTTTGTCTGTTTATCTGTTTGATCGCCAATTATGCAAAAACTACTAAATAGATTTTAATGCGACTGAGTCTATAAGCATATCGTCAAACGTATACTGCAATACAGGTTGGTCTTCCCGTGCATCGTCATATACTCGGGAGGTCAATTAAAATGAATTCGTTGTTTTTTGAATCAATATGCTGCTACAACGTCGCTGGTGAACTATTAAATAAAAAGAATATCGCATAGTTTCATGCACTGACCGAGGTACAGGTATTGCAAATACAAGCTGCGTATAGCTTCGCTTGAATTATATAATTTTAACTAAATATAAATTATGACTACCTGAGTGGTAATGATGTGGACCATTACAATCATTTACATACCTACCTTTATTTCACTGTAAAATACCGTTGAAATTAAACATGGCAAATTATGGCAAGTTTAATTCATTAATTACATGTTATTAATCATTATTAGGCACTTACACAGCTAAGAACATCATACGTACTGACAACATTCAATAAATAGATCTTAACTATTGTATAAGTAGATACCCTCGTTGTACGGCAGTAGGCACCATATCGCTCTGCCATTTATAGGGTAATGAAATTATGAATTTAGATTTCTGTTCTAGTCTTTATGTTTATAATACTAATCCTAAAGTGGGGTTATGAGTGAAGGATTATTTATTTATTTTGCAAGGAATAAATATTCTATTCTCAAAACTAGGAGTAACTCAGGACTACAAAATAAAAGCGAGTTAAAAACATACATTCTTATGGGACAATAATATTTAAAACCGCTCGACTATCACAGATTTCTATGTCTATGCACATAATAAGAATTCTTAAATCAATTTTTATACAATTTGAAAATGTTTTTAAGAATTATAGGTTTGGACGTCATGTTAAGTGCTTATAGGATAGACTTGCTCCAAATTCTTATTCTTCACGTAGCCTCTCGACATTTCCACTTGTGCCTGGTGATTCAATTAAAACATCTGCTTTACTGACATCACTTTCCAAAGTTTTGTCACTAGTTGCCCTGGAATCTTCATCATTCGCCGCAGAATCTTTGTCATTTGAATTTTCACTTGAATCATCTTCCTTGGAATCTATATTGGTCGACGCGTTTTGTTTGTTTTTGTTTTTCCTAAACTGTTCTTCCATCTCTTTAAATTTTAATGTAAGATATCTGAAATCAATCAATCACTATGACAACTTCTGTGTTTTAAAACCTAAAACTGTTTTTAAAATACAATCGTAAGACAGTACCAAATCCTTAAGAAAAGCAACGCATAAACTTAATTTGACTCAACTAAACACCGACAGTTGATGATGACTGACAGATATATTTAAATACTATGATAATTTATTACGTTGTTTACAAAAGATTAAAAAAATTAATCATATTAGGTACCTAATTAGGTACTTACTTATCAACCAGTGGTCCACTGTAATCTTCCGGGAATTTCGGCGAATGAGGCAATATGTATTTATACAGACTCTCGTTTAATACATATAGTTGTGGAGTAGAGGCGCATCGTACATTAAACCACCAATCACATGTCAAGCCTGCTTGTGAGAAAATTGTGCCATTTGGACATAAAAATGATGCCTGGCCGCCATTTAAATCACAGTAATGCCAAACCTGCAATAAAATACATAAATCAATTACTAAGAATTTCCTTTGGGTTAACAGTGTCAAATATTATAATATCTTCAGCCAAGAATAGGAATGATGTTGATTAAACGTTCGTCGCTGTAGGGCCTATATAAGTTGTAATAGCTTCAACATGGCCGGAGGTCAAGTGCGCTGAGCTTAGCCATGGAGAAAAAATCATGCACTCTTAATAGATCGATTACAGTTCATATAAAATAGGTTTACACACGTGCTGCCATTTGATTTTGCTTGTTTACCTAACTTTTTTTTTTTTTTTTTATCTTAAAAGAATAGCAAACGAGCATGCAGGCCACCTGATGTTAAGCGGTCACTGCAGCCCATGGACATCCACATAAAACCTCAACT
>DWKW01000077.1:0-22604 GCA_018250115.1 Doberes anticus | reverse complement strand
TTTCTGTACCTGGTCTGGGTGTTTGTGTGCTCGTTTCTGTGTGTGTCCATGGCACCCACGACACAGGTTAAATCCTAATGTGGGGCTGTGAGTGAGATACCTACGTTATTTATTATTTATATCTGAAAATCCAACAGATTTTTGTGTAAGGCTCCAATCACTGTGGATTAAACTATTCACAGTAAACTGTTATACTTAAAAACTGCAAGATCAGTACAGTAGAACTAGATATACTGCTCGATCTCTCTATAGAATGCACCATAAGATACTTGAGAGGTCGATTAAAATGGTTGTGTTATTCTTTGAATAGCGACGATAACGTCGCGGGCTATAGTGTGTTGTTTAAAAAAAAATGCAATAAATACTCAAGACTAGAAAGTATATAAATGATTGTGGTGGAGTCTTATGTCGAAGGCTCACCGCGGCGACACCACTATTGGTGGTGGTGATGGTGGTGAGAACTATTGTGTCTGGATTTCAAGGTTGTAGTTAGACTGAAGACACTGGGCAGGAAACATTCCAACTCAGTCGACTCCTCTGAAGTAGTAACTAGTTGAGGTTTTATGTGGATGTCCGTAGGTTGCTGTGAACACTTAACATCAGGTGGCTTGCATGCTCGTTTGCAATTCCGTTTGAACAAAAAAAGACGCACGTTCTCAAATCGTCCTTAAATGGTTTCTCATTATATCAAAAACAATAACATCATGCGAACAATTTACGCCTACGATTACCTATTTTGCCATATATTTCTTTATCACCAAGTTGTGAAGACAATAAGGTTAAATTATATTCAAAAAAGGTATTTATAATTAGGTAATTAAAATTATAATTTATTTTCGCCAAACATTCATGTTTCTACAATCAGTGGAATTATTTTTCAAACATTTCAAAAATTGTTCGAAACGAGTTTATAAACATCATTATTATTATCGCGCGAAACCTCCAATGCAGAGTCGCAGTGGAGATTATCTCATAAAACAGCGTGAACAAAGGTAACAAGAATACAAATATGTCTATGGGCCCGTTCAAATTGATAAACCACATGAAATCACAGATAGTGAAACCTTCCTTAACGTATTCACGAGTTATATATTCTCGTAACACAATCCATAAGAAAGCGCTACAATAATCGTACATTTCTCTTGACAATGTTCCTTTGAATATAGAGAGTTAAGGCGAACAGATACTATGTCGAAGATTTGTTTACTCAGCGCTAAGAGACCAGCATTGCGTGATTACCTCCTTGGTGCGACCGCTTGAAAAATAGACTCTCCTACAAATAAGTGTAAGGAGAATTTCTCCTTTCAGCAAAAGCGACCCTGTATCTCACGGCAGATAGCCCGATGACTCGCAGGCGCTCTTGTAGAGCTAAATTAGTACGTACTCAAATGTCATCGTTTACTATGATATCGCAATCAAAATTGACGTGGGAAATATGCTCGTTTGTGACTGAGGCCACGCAGCTTGCGCCTATAAATTTTACAATGAATTATAGAACTAGTCTACTAGGCTTTGACGTTGCATAATTCAATCATATTAAGTGGAATGCACTGCGACATTGTATAACGTTAATTCACGGTAACCTCAATCTGCGTTAATATTGAAGTGACTGAATGTGTATCAGTTTAACGTTTAAATATCTTAGACGTAAATATTTGTTGTCGAACGAAATTATAGAAACATGGCGGTGGTAGATTCTTATGCCGAAGGCTCGTCTGCAACGCCACCACTGCTGCACCTATTTCTGCCGTAAAGCAGCAGTGTAAGTACTGTGTTTTTCGGTAAGATGATGTGGTTAGGCATAATATACTAGGTAGGAGGCATTCCAACTCAATCATCAGGAGTAGTAAACGCATCTATGTACGACCTCCCATACGACATTGGTCCTATTCGAGGTTGGATATGGAAAGATGTCTATGGACTGCAGTGACTTCAGGTGGCCTGCATGCTCGCTTGCTGAACTTAAGTCTTAAGTAAATAAAAACAACTTAAGTCACTAACTGTTTAAGCAAATTTTCCTTGAATAATTAAAACTTGCAGAAAAACAACCTCCATCTCCTAAGCTATCACTGACCAGGTATTTGCTAAAGAAAGCCATTCGACCATATTTAAACGCAACAAAAAAGTATGTAAGCATCATATGTGAATAACTGGACAGGCTGACTGACAGGTAACACACTGTGTCCGGGTGCGCATAATACGGGATGTGAGCGGCATGGCGAGCCCAGCTTCCTGTTTTAATTCTCGGTTTTTTTAAACCAATAAGGTCGTATGCATTAAACCAACAACATAACAATTTATAGTTTGTACGCAAATCGATCGATAGTTTATTTAACAGTATACTAGCATTTTCATACACTGAGATGAACGTGTAATTTTCGTACATGCACTAAGAAATACATATATCGCAAGTGATAAATACGAGTAAGAATTTTTTTTGGCAACTTTCATTGCTAGGTGCTATTGTTGGTTCTCCCTTTAGAACTCGAATAGGCTGGAATGTAAGATTGCTGGAGATGCGAGTTAAGGGAATTATTAGCAACGGTTGAAAGCCTTTAAATACCCCTAATACATTTGACTCTGCTCAACTTACTCCTGTCCAACTAAGTCCGGGTCTCTTTTCAGATATAATGGGATTTTAATTTAGATAGATAATTTACTACGTTTCATGTTTTAGTAGATAATGTTTAGTTACCCAGATCATCATCAATCTATTGTTGTCCCACTGTTGGGCACGAGTCTGATATGAGAGGGTTTGAGGCCACAGGCAAACAAGTTTCCTCATGGCAAAATCAAAAGCAAGTAATAATTAATTTCCAATAATCACGTAATTTCGAGAAGATTACACATCAGTCCCGGGATTTGAACGCCGTCCCAACCGAGCGGTAGGTTGAAATGCTAACCACTACGCTCTCACTTACTTTTACCGAATTAACGGGATAATAAAGTGATAACCCAGTGATGACTTTGAACTTCGGATCCCACTTAGACAATAGCATGACCCTTAAAAACAATATCATGGACTTACGAGAATATCCCGACAACTCTTTGATTACTTACCAATCCGCGCATGGCCAGCGTGATCAGCTATGCCCTTCCATCTCAGAGGGTAATAAGTAAGTTATATAAGAATATAGAACATTCGTTCGTTTGAACATTTCTAACCTACCGTCACTGACAACATTCGTGTTATTTGGTTTTATTATCAGCATTAGGTGTAAGTCTATCCCTCTTATTCCATATTTTTTTATTACAACACCATTACATCACCTATGGATACATAATACCAGAGGAGCTTTCATTGCGTTGCTGGTTTTGAAAGATAAGCATTTTTGCGCCTTTTTTATACCACTGTGTTTTATTAAAACAAATAACTAATGTGAACTAGCTCAAATAACATACTCATCCCACTACTATCCCATTGCTATCTGAGAAGCACACAGGTCTCATCTTAAAGATGAGAGGTAAACCATAGTTCACGACGACGGTCAGGTGCGGATTGGCAGACTTCACATGCCTTCCTCGCGATGTTTTCCTTCACCGTTAAAGCGAGTGATAATTTCGAAAAATAGAGAGATCAATAATACAAGTACGTAACATCAGTGCCTGGGTAACATAAATTTAAAATACAAAGTTAAAGTCGTATATTTTCAATGCAAAAAACTATTTAAATCTCGAACTTGGAGTAAAAAGAATTGCAAACCCATCATTTTTAATAAGACAAAATGATGAACGTATAAATCTTCTTTGTTTCTTTAACGATTGTATTGTGGAAGAAAAATGAGAAAAAAGTGTGTATTTTGCATCGCACTCAGAGGTAGACAGATATACGCCTCAACGATATAATATATTCGTTATTATGCGTCGAGAACAGAATATATAAAAGCCTCAAAGGGAACATGATTGTATTTTCTTATAAAGAGCCTGCACTTTGCTTGCAAAATTGACATCCAAATCAGATTAATCCAATCAATGGAAATTTATGACGCACCCGAGAGCGAGCTCCGTGCCATTGAGAGATCTGAGGCTCTGCTAATCAGTTCCCAACAACTATAACCTACCTGCGTGCCTGCCACCGCCGGCCGACTAGTCTTTTGTGTTTTATATGTCAAATAAAACGAAACAGACCGCAGTCTAGACGACAATAGTACCTAATATACTTTGAAACATTGTATGATCCCGATAGACTCGTGCTAGAATTGATTTGCTTATCTATTTTCGTACTACGTTGAGTGGAGAACAAAAAATAATGCAATCTGTATGTGTATGACTCACAAGCCAATCAATGTCACACTGTAGCGGTGGAGTTCAACGGAATTATTCCGAAATTTGCCAACGTCTTCAAAAATCGCACAAGGCGTGTTTTTGCGGCAATTACAGGGACGTGCGGAGCGGTCGCCTGCCTCGCAAACATTCTTTGATTTATACGTCTGCTTTTGGATCAGGATGAGAGTAAAATATGAGACGACCCATCAAATATTCAGCCTTTTTAGGCTGCGGGAGCAACTCTTAACGCTCATTATAATAAAAAGACAATAGTTCATGCTGAGCTTCAGATGATATACGTATAGGTATATAAGGTACGAGTATGTCCGTCCTATAGGACTGTAACCATTTTTGTATCGATTGATCGTTCTTGATATTTGCGAGAAATCGATCTGCGTTATTTACAATTGATACGTAATTAAAATTTAAGAAATGAAATCACTGATGTTGCCACCTCGTACTGTTCAAATGTCTTCGAAGCATGCACCTCAAATTTTTCAAAGTTGATTTGAATTGAAATATAGTTTTCACTTGCTCCTAACATGATGAAACACTTTGTGAGGAAACATAATTGATGCACTTTATAATAATATATTTTCTCAAAAGCATGTGCCAGTCCGCAGTTCGCCAGCGTGGCGAATTTTGCCCTAAATCCTCTTAATCGAAGAGCAGATCCGGGTCGCACCGTAATACGAAGTTTATAAAGGCAACACTTAATACAAGTTTTGACCAAAGCTTAATATAACTATTAGTAGTCACCGCGGATTCAACCATTTTTATGTCCCGATGATTTCTACGTGTCTCTGTGTACGTGTGATAAGGATATTTGATTTTGATTCACAAGATTAATCGCAAGTAAAAATCGCGAAGTAAAAACATTTACGTAATACCAGAGGTATTCGTATAGTCATATGAAAAATCACACAGACGATAAATGACGATCGGACACTACGTGAAGTTGACTAAAATCGTGAAGTATCTAAACGCTTCTATCCACGTAATACCAGTGCACAATATATCATCTGGGTCTGTAGTCACATGATCCGCGCGCAGATTCATCTCTAATTGGATGATCCGACCTGCACTGTCCTTTTAGTTCATAGCTATAAATTTTGCATACTAATTAGATTTATTTGATAACATTGTATAGTTAACAGCAACAACAAATAGGACATAAAAAATGGAAAATTACAAAATATTGTGTAGCTATAAACATTTCAGGGGTAATGGGATTTTCATTCATTGAAGCCTCATTGAAGCATCGAAGGACTCGTCCTGAGTGGAGAATAATTGAATTACCCAAGAGGTGAACTCAGCTCGGTCCCACAGTCAGGTCTTGTCTTATTGGACGTAGCTAATTATGGCACTATACTGCGATTTTCCGGCTGGGAATCCCTGAGATTGTAATGTAATAAATTTTGATTATCCTACTTTTTTGCTATTTCTAGATTGCAACATCAGTATGTTCATTGCAGAAATAGTTGCAGTGGTGGTGTCGCCGTTTTAGCACATCTCCTTCTCATACCTACACATCCAACTACAGATAACACTTCTATGCTATTTGAGATACTGTCCAGGTTAGACAGACTGCTTAACTACAGAAAGAGAAAAACCACCTATCTAAGGATCTAAGGAGAGATCTAAGAAGATATAAGGATTAAGGTATATGTAATCTTGTCTTTTTCTAGAAACAGATACTGCAATCATATAAAAATGGGTAATGCAGTGTTAATAAAACTCATAAAATCGACTTTCTACTTTCTGTGTGTTGAATATGTACTTAACGAAATCGAAAACAACTGACGTACAAAAACCAAAGAATGGTATGGAATGTATTTTATACAAAAATACGCTAAATTGCCAATACTGCTACCATATATCAAATATATTTTATTATTACCTTACTAATAACCTTACCATATATGACTGAATATTATGGTAGAACGGCTCGGTTGTTTCGTGTGTGTCAATCTACGACCATTTATGCTACTGTCATGGCTGTAACTGTGACGCATAATTAAAATTAATATTTATGGGCTTATTAAACCATTATTTATCATCAAGATACGTTCGATATTGATTATGTGACAGGTCTTCGTTAGTCAGTCTCCCTGAATGCCGTAGAAGTTCTGTTTCTTATAATATAATTATAATCAAATCTATAACATTATTGTGTTAGTTACTCAAATTATTGAAATGTAAGTTAACAGCTATTATATAAATAACGGTCCGCTAATCCACACTTAACCAGCGTAGTGGACTATGGTCTAAACACTCATCTGTGAGAGGACACCCATACCGAGCAGTTGGACAATAATGGGTTGATGATGATAAAAATTAATATAAAGAAATTTCCATAGACACAGTGTGCATAATGATTGTAGATACGCGCTTCCCATTATTGTCGCAACGCTGGACACGGTCTCCAAACAGAAATGACACGGACTGCAGATGCCTTTGAGAACATTATGAACAATTGTCAGGAACGCAAGTTCACCGTTATAGCAAGTGATAATACATTTTTAAACGTGGTTTACTTCGACAAATTCTAACTATTTGTTGGGATTCAAACCCCAACCCACAAACCAGGTTCGAGATTTTTAACCACTAAGCTATCATTGCTCACTTAAATACTTCAATAAAAGTGAAGCTCTATACTTCTAAGGAGATTTTTGTACTTCTTTATGTTGCATCGTAATATCAGTTTCTTACATTTAAATTACACTAAAGTTACTGACTCACAAAACGTAGGAAACATCAAAGATTGTTAACTATGACGATTTTATGTATGACGGTTGTAAATTTCATGTCGCTTATTCAATTAAGAGTCGTGGATTGAATGACATAAAACTTCTGAGATGTGCAATAAAATACTGGGGAACTGACAGGTCAAGCGGTGACAGGCCTCTGTAACAGCATCCTTAATCGAACGGGCTGCAAAATCGTTATTTTTAAAACCTTGGATATGCAGATATTTTTTGCACATTTTATGGCGGTATTTGATGGTGCCTCTACATCACTGCCGCACCTGTTTCCGCCTTAAAGCAGCAGTGTAAGAACTGCTGTGTTTCGGTTTGAAGGGTGTAGTTAGGCAGAAGACACCGAACAGGAGGAACGCATCCGCATACAATCTCAGACAGCACTTTTAATCGCAATCGATCCCGCAGGTCACTTGAAGTTAAGTGGTCACTGAAACCCATAGACATCCACGTCGAACCTCAACCCTCACCTTTCTACCGGAAATGTCGAAACGCAGCAGTATAAGGACGACTGCTGTCTTCTGGTGTAGGCAGAAATAGGTGCAGCAACGGTGCAGCCGCAGGTAAGTCTTGGATTTATGGTGAATGTTTTGATATAAATATTCACCATTAATCAATTATTGTCTATTCTGCTGTGCACGGTTCTCCTCAAGAGGAAAAGAGAGACGAGAAGGAATTAGGCCAAAGTTCACTCCGTTGGCCAAGTTCTGATTAATCGACTTCACCTGCCTATTAAAACCTGCCTGCCTATTATGGATAAATTTTAGGCACACAAGCTTCACGATGTTTTGTTTCAGCGAAAACCAAGTGATATTAATTTCTTATAAGCATAACTTCTAAAAATACATGTTTCTCCTTCGAAAAATACCCTAAAATTATAATGAACACAAATTTTTCAGCTGTAGATTATTTTTCAATGTTTAAAGGTGTAAATTAGAAGTATACACATCATTGGCAATAATGGAGGTATAGTTAACTTGTTTCACTAAAGGAATATAATAACTAAGCAGTTACGTCGCGTTTAAAATGGTATAATGATAATTATAGCAATTACCTCATAACTGGAACACGATAATGATACTAATGAATTACGTTGTACGTGAATATTCTTACTGTCACTAGTAATTACGAAAGAAAATTTCGAGACAAATTGAATAATTAAAAATTCTGAAGGGAAACAACGCGTTACGAAATAATTCAATGAAAATGTACTTATAAATAAACATACTTACTTGAAATTTAACTGATATTTGTGATCACTGTTGATCATGTCGGAAATATTTTTTCTATTATAATAAAATAGTATGAATTAAGAAAGTTTAAAGAACCTGTGCACACAATGCTAGATATTACGCTACAAAATAAAGAAGACAAATGCAAATTTCTATTTTGTGAGATAAACCATAGAAATCCTTTAAAATCCCAAATGTTGACTCAGACATACTTATCCATAGTTTTATTAAGTTTTTTCTTAAATCAACGGAATAGCAAAGAAGTGTATAGGCCACCTAGTGTTAAATGATCACTGCAGTCCATAGACATCCATATCCACTACACATTACACTAGGCATGTACCTTCAATTGCACAATTTTACAAATAAGGCAAGCCTGGCCCCACACCTTGTTTCTCTCGGTCTCCACTCCACTTACCGTTGATGAGGAACAGGAGGCTCTCTCGGGAGCTTTCATGGTGTCGCTACTTATCAACGGCTCGACAAAAGCGAATGTTAATATATTATTTTCAAAACCTAACTGATACGCAGTTACTATTTAGAGGTCTCTGAATACAACACATTAATTTCTTAAATTTTTCACAATTGATACAAATAAAACTATCACAGTTTGAAGGCATTAACATACCTACATGCGTAACTCAAATTGTTTTTTTAAACTATGGCGGCAAAGGCGCGAGTGGAAATCTAATGTTATATAAGTAAGCAGACAAATTTAAATCAAGTAAGTAGTAATTAATCTTCTATAATATTATGTAACTATAACGAGGTCATGTGTGTACATTACGCAAACGAGCACAGTGGGCGCTACAGCCCGTTGCTACTTCTGTGTACGCCATTTTTCCAGTTTACTGTGCTTAACCACAATCTTTAAGCTGAAACTAAATTATCTCGACTAGTGAATGGTCTGTGAACACAAAACATTGTTTCAGAATTTTCATTCACCCATTGATGTTGCTTATTTATAGCCTAGGGGGGTTAAGTATCTCGAACGTCAGATCGGTTAGGTTCGGGTTCAAATCCCAGCATGCACCTCTATTTCTCGAAATATTGTATATTCTAAATTTTAAGAAATTATGTGCATATTAGGAATTAATCATCACTTCCATTAACGGCGAAGGATTACATTGTAAGAAAACCTGCATGCCTGATAATTCTTTACGGAGTTCTCAAAAGCATGTGAAGTCCGTCAATCGGAATATTGCCAACATGCTGGACTGTGGTCTAAACCCTCTCATCTCTAAAAGGAGACCCGTTTATTCACCTGTAATTAAGAGAATTTGTGAATTTACAAAAAAATGCTGCAATAAGCAGTAGATTGGGTGACACTGAAACACAAGATTGGCTGTTTCCTTGACACTATCCAACCAGTGCTATACTTTTATTTTTATTGTGAATAGCAAATATGCATGCAGGTCACCTAATGTTAGGTTGTCACTGTAGCCCATGGACATCCACATCAAACCTCAACTAGGGCGAAAGTCCTGTCTGAGGTCGTATGTGGGTGCGTTGCTACTCATGAAGACTAAGTTGGAATGCCTCTTGTCTGGTGTCTTCTGCCTAACCACATCCTTCAAACCGAAACACAGCAGTTTTCACGCTTTTTTATTTAATTTAATATTAGCAGAATAGCAAACGAGCATGTAGGCCACCTGATGTTAAATAGTCTCTGAAGCCCATGGACATCCACATCTGAGGTTGTGTGTGAATGCGTTGCTACTCCTGAGGGCTACGTTGGAATGCCTCCCGTCCAGTGTCGTCTGCGTAACTACACCCTTTAAACCGAAATACAGAAATTCTCACTCTGCTGCTTTACGGCAGTAATAGGTGTAGCGGTGGTGCCGCCGCAGGCGAGCTTTCGACATGAGACTCTACCACCATCAGACACTGCTATAATTTATCTATATTTTTAATTTGCATCATCTTATACCTTAGTGAAGTCTGCCAACCATACCATGATGAGCAGATTATGCAGCAGTGGTGTCGCCGTTTCTTCTTAAGCCTCAATGGAACCTTCGCGGCGGAGCTTGCGTTTGTCAACTCAGGAAAGAACCGTTGAGTTAACAAAGTTACTAAAAGTTATTCAATAAGAAACATGCAAACGTTCGTATTAACTCGTATATGAAAGCAAAATTCAACGACAGACAGTCGACAGAAATTTTGACGTTTTTCCGCATTACGTTACCATACATTAGTCATAGTAAATACCTACGTGGTTGCACATTACTACATAGATAGTAATCATCATAAAAGTATAAACCCTATATCAACTCAACCGTATAAAAATAACGTAAACAGATGTCTTGCGTTAGGCAAAACGGGCATATCCATATAATTTTGTTTCTTGCGTACTCAACTTTGTATGGACATAGTAATCATTTCAGACAATTTGACATTAAGTTATGACGATTCTCGGTATCGGAAAAAGTATCGAACGAGCCTCATTATTATCTTTAATTATGACAGTTCACCATATATGAATGCTTTACTCGATCGCTTCAGAGGTACACGCAAAAAAATAAGCAAGACCTGTAAGAGGTATTCTATACACAGCAACTTGATATTTGACAAAAAATGTTTATCGAACATTATCTTAGATGTTATGTATCATGCGACCTGTTATGAAAATATGGATAGGAACCTTTTTGGTCATTCGAAAGTAGCATACAGTTTATTCGTCCTGACTCTTCTCGTTGTTTCATAAACCATCATCATGGAAATGTTTCACAGTACATACATATGTACGGTGGCACTCGCCGTGTTTTGGTTTAAATTTTTGGATGTCGGAATTAGGAAGATTACACTGGACAGGAAAACTGACATATATTTTTGCATATGTGATGACAGTAATCCATGAATATGACGGCATAGGTAAATCTTCATGACCTCGTAAACTATTGTTAGCGTATCTTTATTTCTAATCAGAATCAGATACCCAATTCAATCGATTCTCGAACATTCGCAAGCAGGATGCAGAGAGCGAGGAGCATGTTTAATTGTGGCTATTAGAACAGATGGCTTATTCATTTGTAGAGCAGTCGGTCGTTGCGCTCATGTCGTAAACCGGCGATTCGTTCCCGTTCTGATGTTATTGTAGCGTTTTGTCTATGCTCCGCCATTTTATTGGGCCGTTTTGTCGTCTCTTGCGACGTGCTCCTCGCAGATACATCTTTGTTTATGTCGTTGACAAATCTATCACTGCGCTGTATAAAAAGTCGGAAACGTTCGACGGACTATCTGTTTGATCGTTTTTTAACTCGCAGTACCATTCCTATTCAGGTTACTGCTTTCTTATTCCCATCGCAATACCTCTGGTTGAGTGTATGTACACTCAACCAGAGGTATTGCGGTGCAGCAGACATCTGCTGTGCTATACGTTTGTATGTAACTATTTTTTTTTTCAAATGTACTTCACTCAATGTGTTTTGACCTTTTTTCTCTTATTTTTTAATCAATTTGGTTCGGGATATAGAAGTTTTAGGGGCTGCAGTGACCACGTAACATCAGGTGGCCTGCATACTCGTTTGTTATGCCGTTAATACATAAAAAAATGTTTCCTTTCGTCGCAAAGCAAGTGACATTTAGTTCCGAATATACACGTACTCGTAGCTACGAAAAGAGAGAAGACGTAGGAAAGGTACCGTAGGTACTGGGATTTGTGCCACGACCCACCACAGCACTAGTGTGGTGTACCATGACCTGAACCCTTCTCATCTCTGCGCGGAGAACTGAACCCGACAATGGCAAAGTTATGGGCTATTGACGATAACGACTTTCTATAGCCTAGAGGTTAAGAGTCTCGAACTCCCGCTCCGGTGGATCAGAGTTCAAATCTCGGCACGTACCTGTAAATTTCGAAATTATCATATATAATTATTTCTAAATTATGTGCGTATTAGAAATTAATTATTGCTTGCTTACAAACGGAAACCTGTATACTTGAGAGTTCTCCAAAATGTTCTCAAAGGCATGTGAGGTCTGTCAATCCGTACTTGGCCAGCGGCTCTATGGCCTGAACACTTTCATATCTGAGAGGAGACCGGTACCCAGAATTGAAACAATGATGAGTGGATGATGAAACGTTAATATGATTTCTTCATTGCCTTTGTTGGTATTAATAATAGACTTTATTTTAACTAAAAGGCGCCGAAAGTATTATACTAAATAAACATCAATTCGTCATTGGACAAAATTATATCACGTTATAAGTATATACTTATAACAAGTGAGCGACGACTTGAGGAAATTCGCATACTTCTAGTCATCCTACAAATTGTGATACAGACGGTTAAAAAAAGTATGACCTATTGAAAAATGGTTATTATTGTTTCCAGTAATCATTTAAATTAGGACAATAAATAAATAATCAGCTATAGATCAACCAATCCGATAAATAGGTTGAATGTATTTTTTTGTAATATTTTCGAATTTACTTTGGTATATTGAAAAATATTCCATGTTCATATATGTATCTTAAAATATTTTTAAGTGCCCAAGATGCGGGCATTGTACAAAGTAATTATACAGTCTGTGAAAGACACCTGCAGAATCGAAGTAGAAATATCTAATATTGTTTTGTAACGCTTTATGATTTACCGACACAAAAACCCAGATTTTTGTTCCTGAAATCAAAATACGTTATTTAGATTTCTGCCCCGCTAGGAATCGAACCCAAGACATTACGAGGGACATCAGGGTCGTCAATGTTGTTGGATAGGTTACATATTTATTATGTTTATTTAATGTCAACCAATCTGTACATATATATAATTGTAAAAACTGTACACATGAAATAATCAGCTGTGATTTTAATTTAAAGACTGTACCGAACAAAAGCACAAGGACATTACTTATCTAAATGGCTCAATTAGCGTTTTCATTGCATCTGATGTGTTGATAAGGACACGTTACCATTGTCACGCTGTCAACGCTGGGTTACAGAAAGTCACTATGGGACTTGTTTAATATAGAGGGCATTAAACAATATGGGCTCATTCAAAAACTAATAATACATTAGGTCCGTGTACAACCAAAGAGCTTCTTCTTTCTTCTGAGCTTTTCTTGCGTTTTTAAAGTCCTTTGTGCACGGTAAAAGGAAAAATTGGTCAGCACGGTAGCAAGAAAATTCGATTAGACTCGAAATTCGAAAACGCCATCCAAAAATTTTAGTTCTTACAGGATTATTATTATTTTTATTAAAAGGAATAGCAAACGAGCATGCAGGTTAGCTGATGTTAAGTAGTCACTGCAGCCCATGGATATAGCCCATGATATCAAATCTCAACTAGGACGGAAATCATACCTGAGGTTGTATGTGGATGCGTTGCTACATCAAAAGACTAAGTTGAAATGCCTCCTGTCAAGTGTCTTCTGCCTAACTACACCTTTAAACCGAAATACAGCAGTTCTCACACTGCTGTTTCACAGAAATAAATGCTCATGACGACTTATGACCTCAGATAGAACTTCGGTCCTATTTGAGACGTGCGGTCCAGGGGCTGCAATCATCTTCTACATCACTAACATTACGTTGCCTGCATGCTTGTTTCCCTCTCATTTAACACAAAAGAACATAATATAAAGCACCTTTTGTCAGACTGAAAAAATGGTACCATCTCGATTGAACGTATCCTAACAAACCTATTTGAATTCAATTTTGCTTACGTGAGTGGTAAAAATAAATAAAAGTAAACGAAGGTATGATACGAGGCGAGCTGCGAGTTATAGGTCCCCGTGCGCCGGCGCGGTCGCTCAATTTCTCTAATTAATTAACGATCCTCTAGATAAGACACGCTGACAACCTTATTTGTGGCAAACAAATCTTTAAAGCATAAATTTTAGCGTACACGTTCTAAACTTGTAAACCTTATGCACAATTTCCAGTCTGCTAATTAATACTTTCCCATCGGATCGACAACTACCAGGAACGAAATTAAAAGAGAATCTACGAGTCACATAACATGATTTTAACGGGCATCAATGAATAGCGCATATCTGGAAAAAAAAAACAACTTTAATCGTGTTCTTTCGCTATTCACTAGTATTTTAAAGTCTAGAAAAATAATTGAATATTCACTCGGCGTGTAACGGGCGTTCTCGCACTAAATATTCGTGAAAGATTCACTCCATACGAGAGCCAACAATTTACATTTGTCACATAAATAAAAGAAGCAAGCGCCCTCATTAGGCGACACCGCGACAGCACGCCGGTCCGCCGCGCCGCTCCGCGCCGCCGCCACGTACGCCGCTACCGTGTCGCACTCCTCACCAATAACGTGTATTTGTCAGGATATTTCCACATAATTGCTCAGGACTCCGGCCTCCGCTGATTATTTTATTCGTTCTGTGCCTCGGGGTTAAAAGGGTGAGCACGACGTGGGATATCCTACTGCTCGCTTATAAATATGGTGCACTTAAGGATAACTAGATGAAGGGACGAAATGAGTCGAAATGATCTCGTAGGCCATTAATATTTTTTTTCTGCGTATTGCTAAGTTATCTTTAGTGCTTTGTCGCGGTGAGTGGCTGTCGAAAAGCGACACTATTTAAAAAATCTATTAAGTGTATAATTTATTAAAGGCTACGCTATCAATACATGAGCGAGTCGGTCGGTGGCGTGTCGCCGGGATCGGCCGCTATCGCCCGTGTATAACCATCTGGTCAATTTGTCGGCGGTTGTCTCATTTACTATCCAGTATTAACATTTTCGACCCTCCTATTTTTCACTACAGAAAAATTATGAGTTTTGGAGTTGGTGGTATCCTTTTATTACAGAAATTTAGATATGGTGTTATGGTCATGCTTTTAACGTCGAGGAATTCGACTAATAGCTAGGTATTTTTTATTTTAACTCATAAAATAATATCGTCGCATGTCATAAACTCATTTTAATTACTTACGTGATATGTATTGTTTTATGCATACGTACTTTGTATAAAATCTCTGTTTGAAAAACTAATTATTATTTGTAAAACTGCTTAAATGCCCTGTGCTACGTTGAATAACAAACAGCGTTGAAAAACGGTCAACATGAACCAATTCCCACAATTACAATGACATCAAATAAAAATAGCGACGTGACGGCATAGGCATAGTATTGTCATTGCTTAAATAAATCAACAAGTAACAACTAATAAAATATTCTTCATACATGGTAACGGTCGTGCAATACAGACGCCGGCCGCCGATTCTGTGAAGTCGTTTGGAAAGCAGGCTGTGATTTGCAAGGTCACGCGTATAACACGGATGTTCCCGATATTGAAATGTACAGACGTGCTTTATTCACCTACATATCAACATATGCAATTTGAAAAGATCCCAGCCAAGTTACTGACACCTTATTAAAATAAACCTTACGCACTCGCTGGAAGCCACCATTTCACTTGGAGAAAATGCTATCTTTGAATGTTGCCCAATGCGACAGCAGTATGAGAAACAAATACTCATATTGAATACGAAGCAGACGAACGGTACGACACTCAGTATGGTAAATTCCGTATTGCGAATTATTAAATTATTTATGCCGCATATCGCGGTGTGCCGGCCGCCGATCGCTGAACCACAATATCGGGAATCCCAGTTCGCTACTAATGCAATAATTTGGCGTATTTTGCAATCGCGTATTGAATATTGAATAGTTGGTAAATAGTTTATGTTCTCGACGTGGATTTCAGAGTACGTGATCCGGCGCGGCCACTCGTTGTGAAATTGCGCGACACACGGATAACATAACGTTAACAAGTGGCAATTTCGAATAAAATTTTATGTTCTCGTTGTGTTTAGATTTATATCAGATATACGATGGATCACTTGATCTATTTCCCCGCTTCACTCTTAGAGACTTCGAGAGCGCGGATAATAAAGTCGTCATATCACTGTCGGTGGCTCTCTGTCATTTCCTCTCCTGTATGTAAAGTAGATACATGTTCGCAGCTGTAAAGCCAAAGTAAAACAAAGTGAACAATTACATATGTTGCACTTTCAAAATTTTTCGTTAAATTTTGTTCTAGTTTATGTCGTATTTATTGATAGGTACACGTAGGTCTATTTATATGTAGTTGCATAATACATCATGCAATCAGAAATGGTTATGATCCACACGGAATTTTCCTCAAAATAATAATAAAAACTGATATACGAATCCTAAAACTTATGATATTTATATTCCACACAGTAACTAGAACGGCTATGAAAGAAAGTAGACCACACGTATGAGCAGTAACATAACGAGAACATAAACAATCTGGCGCATCCCTTTCATATACTTGACCTTAAAGATTTTAGTATTTTATTATAAATAAACAACTCTTTACCCTCACAGACCACCACTAAGATTACCCTAGCACACGAGTTTACTATACATACTAAAGTGGAGTAAAGAGTTCCTCATGGGCCTAGAACTTCGATATCCAACTTTTAATAGGACTGATGTCTTTTCTTTTGTGCCAGGATTAAGACTACTTGTACCTAACCTTTTAGGGAAACTATCAAATTTTATTAGATTTTTACCCACTAAAATTCCCCCGATGATCATTCAGAGCACGTAAGAAATGACACAAATGATCTTCAAGAAACGTGACCAGTGACTTCTTTGCCTATCAAGCCTTTCCCGATATGGCTATAATACACATGAAATTTTCCTCAAAATAATAATAAAAACGGACATACGAATCTGACGCCTGTCTTTGCTCTTCTTGCTTGTTCTCCTACAAATCCTACTGTCGAGGTTTGACACAGACTCGTATCTCCTCTTCAATTCAAGTCGAAATGCCAGGTACTGCTGCGAAAGATGTAACAAGAGAGATCTATAAACCTTTTGAACTCTTATAATTTCTTAAACATACAAAGTAAGAGAGTTCTATTAACCTTTTGAACTTATACAATTTCTCAAACAAACAAAGTGATGTTTTGTAGTTCATGCGTATTTATTTAAAAACAAGTCGAAATGGAACCGAAAAGATATGAGAACAGTGTTACGATTAGTATTCTTCATAAATACTGTAACATTATAGTTTCCGAAATATATTCAGCTATTGGCCTGCCAACAAGTTATTGCGCGGAATATAAATATCGGATACAAGTTTATTGCGAACAAGCACGGCATGGCACATCGATGAGTTAGTCAAGTGGAATGATGACGGCGTAGGCTCCATGTGTCCTAGTTCATATTATTCCATTAACAGCGAAGTTTTTTGGCCATTGAAAGTTACTCAGATATAATTATTTAGGAACATTCAAATTTAACGGTCTATCTATTTTAATACTTTAAGTCCTGCATCAATGTTTCTATCAAAATAACAATTTAACTTCAACTTATACACAAATCAACAGCACCTGATGGGACTCCTAAGATAGTATTACTTCTACTACCGCTAACATAAGCAATTGTTCTACATTATTTGTAACAGTAAAATTTCCTACAAAGTTTGAACAACAGTCGCATTCGTAGCTACGAAAGTGATACAAAGTAAAATGAACGTTAGGCTTTAACATTTGTATTAAAAAACGCCTTTTAATCTTGAACATTGGTTAATGATATAGACTACAAATAATAAAACAATAAAGTACAAAACCAAGACTCTCTTGCGACCATATGAACTAAACAATTTTATCAAAGTTTAGATGTAAAAAATAAGAAATATACTCGTATAAGTTAATAATATCCTCTTTCGGTCGCGCGTCGAAATATCAAATATCCTTTTTCCACTCTAGCGTACCCCTAATAAGGCAACGTAACATTGCGTGCTGAATCGCAGACGAAATAGAAATGATTTAATTTCGTCGAGGAGCTTTGGAAGCGAGGGCGGTACCTGCGGTGTACCTCCGCGATCGTTTGTCATCACCGCATCGCGTGACTCCATAGTGTTGACTTAATGGAGTGCTCGTGAACAAATTCAAAACATGCCTCCTGATACGGTTAACTATCACTATATTATATCATTGATTTATACCCGTAACAAATTTTGTTTACACTTCGATATTCACGATGGTGATTCAGACGTCACGTTATATCATCATCGAGTACTACGATTTTACAATAACTTTTTCAATTATATAATTCACGAAAATTAACATTAGAAGACATTAAGCATCAACAAACCAGGTCTTCATTGAAGGTTACCTTCGGCTGAGTGCTTGGCCACATAGGTAAACAATATAAATAAATAACGTTTTACACTCATAGCCCACAGAAGGATTTCACCTGTGTCGTGGGTGCCATAGACACACACAGAAACAAGAACACAAACTGGTCTGGGACCAGGTACAGTAATCTAAATTCACCATTCAAATTTCTGCCGCGCTGGGAATCGAACCCATGACCCTCGAACGGTTGTCCGCTAGTTGATCACGGCGTTATAAGGGTCGTCAAATCGGGCTATCAGAGAAAATTATTACGACGATATGCTGGCTAAAGAAGGAGCTGATAGTGGTGGTCATTTTGAGAACTTCCAACCGAACCATTCTTAAGGCCCAGCCCAGCTGGAGCGCTGTGATTTGCTTCCTAGAACAGTGTCAGTACCAGGTCAAGGTACACGTGATAGCTTCTCGCAAAAATGAAACGCAATAACTGCACGGCTAATAACGGTACTTAATTATCATAGTGTAAGTATACATTTTATCATAAAGAGAAGAAATCAGCCATCCTTAACGATTCTATACCACTATCTCAATGCTGAATTCGCTTAATATGGAAGTGGTATCTTGGTGGAGTGCTAAGCTAGGCCTCCTGGTGCTGCACTCTGCGCAACGCTCAATGCTGCGTTGAGATACTCGTATTTTGCAACCGTCGATGGCGGCGGCCTATCGCGGCTGCAAGCTGCGGCGCGCAATAAGGCTAGCAGTGACTGGAGCTTAATGCTTCGGGATATTTGTTCCGTTGGAAATGCGACAGTCTCCCTACATGTGATAAGTGGTCACTTAACGGTCGCTGAGCCTGCCCCGATCTACTCCAAGAGGTCGCTAGTTTTTAAAAAGTTTCCCCTTCCCGTTTCCAAGAAAAGATGATATCTTAGTAATGCCTTATTATATTTGGCTTTGTGGTTCTGATATTCGGCAACATTTGGATCTATTAAACCTTTGGTCTTTTATGAGATATAATGCTTGGGCTGGCTACAATAGATCAATACTGGTTGCAGACGCTTTTGTATTTGGACATTATACACCGTTCTTAAATAAATATTTAAAGGAGTGTTTTAATATTAAATGTTCTCTTCGTGATATTTCACTAAATATACTTTACATCTTAGTTAGCATTGTGTAAACATATTATTCTCATTATCATTGCTAATTGAATAATGAGAAAATGCGAATAACGAGACGTAAAAAATAAAATATCGTGGGGTCTCGAAAGTTAACCCCTAGCCGCCCAGGGGGACTGGGGATCGTAATTGAAAAATAAAAGGCTGTAATAATAGAATTTACATTACGTGCTCTTCAATGACAAATTTTGCCGTCTGCCTGCTTTTGTCAGCCAAGACATTGACATGCACGTCCCTACAATTTTCTCATTCGTACGTTAATTTAAACAAATAACTAGATGTAGGTACGCGAGTATGTATTTTTTACCAAATAATTGAAATAAATTTGTCAATTTCAATATTAATTGGTCATGAAATATCTTCATAATAATAATTTAATTACCAATTTTAATTTTGGTAATTAATTGTAAACAAACTGATTTTAATTTATCAAAAGCAAAATCTATCCTGATGATATCGTCCTTTAAATTCGATTTCGATCTTCATTTCAAATAAGATGGTTATTTCTATTATTTAATGTCTATGCAAATCTTGAATTAAAATAATATTGAAACAAGCTCACTATCCTTTTTGTCTTGTTATTAAATTAGACCTAAAAGTGTTACTAGAACTATAAACTAAAACATAAATACATATATTATAACATGCACGCACCAATAAAATCGCAAGAAACATGTGTAGACTACATTATTCCTCGTAGATCAGAATACTAAGTTGAATTCACTGACAGTTCCAGTTATTTCATAAAGTTTCCTTTAGTCGAGCCATCGTTAAAGGATATGCAAAAGCAAAAATTATCTTTTAATTTAAGCAATCTACCAGACTTCCAAACCTTAAGAGAGAGTATCGGAGAATTTCGTCTTAATATATTGCATTTTTACCAAATATTCAATGGAAAATAAAGCTGAATAAATAACGTTTTAGATATATGTCATTAAGATTGTTGTTGTTAAAAGACTATTCTTGAGATCAAGAGGAAATAATCATATGCCTACGACACCACTGAAAGCCAATGCAATTTTTATTGTACAAATACCCTACATAAACAACATCTTCTAACACACGCAACATTAATGGAGCCAAATAAAACGCGTGCACACACGGTACATACCAAAACGAATTTCCCAAACATTTGTATGCAGATATTACGGTAAACGGTAGGATTGTTTCGTGCGCCAGCCGATATTTCCGTACAATACATTCGGCCGAGGCGTGGCGTACCTAGTTAGCCGCAAGTGAGATGTAAATATGCGCTGCTCTGGCGCTCGCGCAGGGGTCGTCTAGTATCTCTACCGCATTGTACTCTCCAACACGCCCGCACAGATTCTAAGGATTTTTACACCCGGGAATCCAACTACGCTAATATAACCCACGGTTTTAAAATTTTACATGTACCTACAGGCTACTTACAGCATTTAATTTACAGCCACCCGCCAGTACTAACTGGAAGGTAATCAGATAGACCAGGAAGAATAAGTAGGTAAGTACATCCAAATAAAAAAGAAACATAGCATAATTTATCCACAAAAATAAACATCTTCAGAGAAGTTGCGATGTTCAGAGAAGATGAAGATGTTGCAATTGATTATTATTGGTAGGTCTCTAAAGAAGTTTACGTAACTTTAAAATAAACAGTGGCCTATTTTCTGGACTACTAATAACTCAAACTAGCTGACACTGTTATGCATTAGTTCAATATACATATATTTTAAGTAGTAAGAAACGTAGTAAGTAGAAAGCAACCATAGTTTTGCTGTTTTTTTTTTCATTAAATTCCATTTGTATTAATTCATGACTGCTACATTATTGAATAATCAAATGTCATTTAACTTTGTGTTTGAGACTATGTTACTAAATGAATACGGAAAGTGAGCTATTCTAAATAGACTAGGAAACTCCAAATATATATTTTAATAACAATAGGCGAGTTTAAGGTACGATAAAATTCGCTCAGTAAATTTAGTTGCATTAAATAACATTATAATATCATTATCATAATAAGAATATATAAATATATAATTATCGTTCACGCTGTTGTGTAAAGCCGGCCACTATTCTTAATGTGTCTTGTATAAATTACAGACAGGCATTTTAATGATCTCCATACTCAATTATACTAAATATGGTTTAAAAATAAGAGGAGCATCGAAATGACAGGGCACCTGTAAATGACAAGTTTACGTACAAATTGTAGTGTAGCGTTTGTAGAAACCACAATTCTTAGGTTTGCGTCGAGCCTATTCTTCAGAAATAATTTTTATCGCCGAGAAGGGACGATATCTTGTAAAAGTTAGTATTATAAATCCATACAATTGACAACAACGCAATTAACTGGTATCTTGTGTCAGTGAATTATAATCCGAGCGCGTCAGTTAACTTGAAGACTTGTCGGTATTTTTACGGTAACATGAAATGAACAGTGACACTAATTTGCGTCGTTATTTTACATTGTTGTCGTGTTTTCGATCGAATCTTTAATTTCATTATGTTAGTACAAAGGTAAGTAAAATAATAATTAACTGTAAATAAAGTTTCACACTCATAGGCCCCATACTAAGATTCAATGTGCAGTGGGTGCCATGAACATACACAGATACAAACGCAAAAACACCCAGAGCAGAAAGGTACAGAAATCTAAAGTCATCATTCAGATTTGTGCCCCTCTGAGAATCGAACTCAGGACCCTCCAACTGCAGACCCCATGTTGACCACGACGCCATACAGATCTATAAAAATGAAACCTCATATCAAATTTTACCCATTTTCGCTGCATTAGAAAAAAAGCTTGCTCGGGAGTATTCGGATCTGATACGCTTTTCATTGTTAGTGGATAAGTTTTTTAATGTTACTTACATTTTCTAACCTGTTTTACTACAACCCATAACGCACTAAATTTACATACATCTATCCTCACGAATAAGGCATAGGTATAGAAACATATGTAAACTAGACCCTTTACCCATACTAAAGTATGAACAACCCGAAGCTTAACGTTGCCATAGTCGGAAGCAAAAAGTTAATAATAAAATTCGTACATCGCTTACATCATATCTCCAACGGTACATAGTATACATCGAACTTTATACATA
>DWKW01000076.1:0-22674 GCA_018250115.1 Doberes anticus | reverse complement strand
TACGTAGGACATGGATAATATACTTATCTGACACGCTCGAGTATGTCCATGGAACTGTTTTTTTTTACATTTTTGAACTATTACAGGTCTCAATGACGCTCGAGTAAATCCCGATTTAGCATCGTGGGCTCCCCTACTATTGAAATAAGTCTGTCTGGAAACATTTGTCAAATAATCGGTACATACTGATTCGACGTATAACTAGTGGCTCCATCTTGCTGTTAGCAAGTGAGTGAATTCCCTTTTCTTGAATCTTTAAGTTCTTTAATAATAATGAAAAAAACCTTCAAACATATTAGAATAGCGGTCGGTGTTAACGGTAACATTTCCCTCATAAAAAAATTCCTCTGCTCGAGATTGCAGCTCATACAGTTACTTGTTGTTAAAATCGTTCAATAATTTCTTGAGTAAATGCTAATCTTGCTCCGAAGTCTTTTAATTTCTCTGTATACTTATCCGCTATAGGTCTTATAGCTATAACTATCGATGATTCATTGCGTGTAGAAGTTTCTGGATTTTATCGTACTGAAAGCTTCACTCTCTGAACAATATCTGTTCCTTGACGTTGATGTTGGACGACCTTTAGCAATTGGTTTAGATGTTGAATCTATATTTTAATAAAATTATTATTCAGAACAAAATACTCGCCTAGTAGCAATGCAAGAACGACCATTATCGTAAAACACGCGAAATATGCGACACTATCCGTCGAACTGACTCGCGGCTCCTAAAAACTCATTTCTCATACTGCTGCTTTACGGTACAAATAAGGGTAGTGGTAGATGACGCGCAGGCGAACCTTCGAGATAAGACTAACACTATCAAATTCTTCCTAAGGTCACTCCTCGGTACTTGGAATGGTTTGTCCAGGGAATGGGCCTGCCGTATAAGTCAATTCAATTCAACTATGAAACTGTACAATATGCCTGCACTACGCTCAGAGGACGCATCAAGTTTTATTGCGGCAGCCTGTATTTTCACTCATTAGCTCAACGATAAAAACAAAAGTGGTGAAAGGTTCCGTGTAAATGTGCGAAAGCGCCACATATTTGGGGTTCCGTACATCAAAATTTATCGTTTTAATCTCTATAGAGACGATAGCTTTGTAGCCGTCAGTCCCCTGACCCCTGAAAAATGTATTAAAATCCCAAACTGATATGAATCATACTAATACCTCACAAACCCACAGTTCCTACTACGATTAAAATTATGTGCCTCGTTAATATCGCGTTTCAGAATGAAATAAAAAAAAAATAACTTAAAATCAGACGCAGCTTCTAAAAAGGTTGGTTTAGAATACTTACGTCTTTGGCTCCAATAGACTTGGCTTTTAGTTTGGCTTTCTCAAAATCATCATTCTGGCCGATATCTGCCATGTAGCAGACCACATCGTAATTTTTTTGAATCAACCTATCAACATGTAATTAACCAAGTATAATTAGCTTAACATTAAACTAAATAAAAGCAACTTATTACACAAAATGTAAAAAAATAAACAATGAAGTGATTGTTTAAAGTAAGTCCTGATTTTTACTATATTTACGTAGGATGCAACGTACTCGTGATTACGTAGTTCACTGCAACTTACCAATTAAGAATACAACTAGTGTCTAAACCACCAGAGTAAGCCAAAACGATGAGCTCTTTAGCCATGGTGGTCAACACTAATGTTTAGCTTACACGAATACACACTGACTATATTTAGAGTTGGTTGATGTATTTATGAACACATTATAATCTTAAGATAACCCTAGGGTCATATTGTGAAATATGGTATAGTTACCAGTCCTATTTTATTAAATTACTAGCGACCCTTCCCGGTTTCTCACGGATGTAATTAAGAAAAAATGTGAAAATGTGAAGTGATTGTCTTTAGATTAAATAATTCATTCTTTTTCGTTATCATAATTAAGACGTTAACGTTTTCTGCTTGTATCTCTGATACTTCGACCTACATTTGATCGGCTTCGTGGCGCAATTGAATGGTAAAGTAAGGACAAGTTCCTGTAGAAAAATAACTAATAGTAAAAATCTAAACAAAATAATGAAATAGTTTAGTCAATACCAGCAATTGACTGACTGAAATGTATAAATAAATTAGTACTTTTCTCAACAGTCAATCAATAAACTTGTATTCATTCTGAAAAATGTCACTCCAAATAACAAGCACTCGTTTAGTAAGGTCCAGTATTTATATCAATACCTCTTAATGCAAACATTATTTATAAAGATATTCTATAATCAAAGATACTGCACATTTTTTAACTCTTTTTTTTTGAGGTTGGACATGGATATTCATAGCCTGCAGTGGCTTAGTGGTTACATCAGAAGGCACACACGCTCCTTCGTTTATTAAAAAAAAAACCATCAGTCCACTGATTAGTGTAGGTCATTGTTTTGTTGTATGTAAGGAAAGTGTTATCTTACAAATAAAACATCAATGTTCACGACAATCACATAATTTATTTCATAAAACCTTTAACAGTTGAATACTGACGAATATTGAGTTATAATGCATGATAGCACATACCTACTCACTTAAATACTAATATTAATGTCCTCTGATTCAATGAATTTCTATAATTTTAAAACTTTATTGAATACACGTAGAATATTGTTATTGAAAAAATGACTTGCCTTAACACTAAAAATGTCGTACTACCGCAAATGCCAAGTTTAAAATAATATTTAATTCTGTAACTATAAACTGTACCTACCTATTAATTTGAATAATTAATATAATCCAGAAGCCTATACCCACAAAATAACATTGAATAATCATAATAATTTTTATTTGATTGGGATTGATGTAAAATATGATCGAAAAGTCCATTCACTGAACAAATAACGTGGTGTACATGTAATTAAGAACGGTGACATCGTTATTTCAATATAAAATGTGTGAATCTTTGCTCTTTTTTAAATATAACGTCAGAAAAAAATAAATGAGCTTTCGTAATTCTGTGCGAACCAAAACCAAGCCTCTTGGTAATGTATCTTATCTCAAATGATTAAAAATTAGTGATTAATTAATTAAAAAATATATAAAAATACACGTACTAGATGAAATAAATTTGATTTAAAATGTTTCTTATGCGTTCTTAATTACATGACCACCACTGAATGTTATCATTACTTAAAAAATAATCTTTAACAGGTCATGTCTGTAAATTAAACTTTAAATCACATGACTTCGTGATTATTATGACCATGTTTTTAGACTCGGAATGTAAATAAATCTTTGTAAATATTAGTAACAAACAGAGAGATAGTGCTAATTATTTAAGGTTACATTTTATAATACATTCTATGTAATATTTCAATCATCTATGTAATTCAATAACAAATTACGTACTTTACGTGTTAGTAGAAAGGCAGCGTATTAAGTTAGAACTTCAAGCAGGTGGTTTTCTGCATATCCAAGTTCCATGCATGTCTGCGTCCCATATTTAGATAAAGACAAAGATAATATCGGTGACGATACGGTGTGTCGCGCGGCGATTTGATATAATTATATCGTTATCAGTATCGGCCGTCAACAATTATGTGTGGGACTAGCTTTACGAGTACATGCAATTTGTACGTTATAGTTTTTCATTTGCGTCACTAATATTGAAGAGAAGCTGGTTAAAATCTAGCATTTGGCATTAAAATTAAGACATGCACGAGGCTAATAAAACGTGTACATCCTTAAGGATATGAAGAGTAAGAGGCAAATTTAAAAATAATGATATTACAAATTAATGTAACTGTGTACATTTTCCTACGCTAATATAACCCTAGTTAATAATAAATATGTCTCACATTTAAGTTTCAAAAGCTAATAGTAGCTAATTGTAATAACACACAAGATATCGAGCTAACAAATTAAATATTAGTTAACGACCAATTTTAATTCATAAATATTTAATTCTAAAATTAAAATTCCAAAATGATAACAGTCCATAAAATATATTTTAATAGTGTTGTTTTAAACATAAGGGTTACTAAACACATACATTCTTGTATGATCGGCTCGGGAACTGCTCGGCCATTAATTAACACAATATATTATTCTGTCGAATGGCTATGCTGGTTCGAATGTGTACAGCAACCCTAATTTGTTAATGCAGTATGTAATTAATTAAAATTTCGTGTTATATCATAATATAGATTGAAAACAGGATACTGTGGTATCCCATTATCAGCAACGTAAATAATATTATTACTTATATTATTTTCTTTGCTCAAGACTATTTATTACTTAAGACTTTTTTTTAAATAATGTTCCCGAATTATAGTTCTCTTGCAGTACATACTTTTTTACTTTTTGTTTCGGCCAGAAGCACTGTCACTGTCTCAGTACAATTGTGTGAATATTAAAAATTATCAACATTAATTGAATTAATATATCATATATTAAATGAATAAAGATTACTTGTAGCCGATAAGTTGAAAGTCCCTAATAGAAAATGGGTGCAGATAAATGTTTTGAAGATATAATTCAGAGCCTAAACTTTTGAATACATTGAAATCGAAATATTTCAACGTTCGTTCTACACTGACCTGAACAACTTTAAGATGACATTGATTAAGCAGTAAGAGAGCTCAGATCTGAGAGAAAGTTCTCTGGCGTGAGTATGTGGGAAGAACCCATAATGACTTCCCAGTTCTTGAGGGCTGCCGTCACTTCGTACGCGCAACGGATCTCGGAGAAGCAGACACCTGAAAAATATATTTGATTACACGATATAGATGAAAGTTATTTTTCTCGATTACACTCCGTCAGATCCGTTAAAAAAAATATCATAGAAAAAAAAGTTTTTAAAATAGGCACTTTCTACAAACTACGTCAGATAAAATAAAAAAAACGTGGGAAATTAAAAAGTTAATTATATCATACTATTCAGTCATATCTTATTACACATTTTATCAGACTACAAATTTGACGAGAAATGGTCATGTGCGTTTATGTAAATATTATAATTTTTACCTCCAACTACGAAAACGATCAGACGAGGCACGTTCTTCACGGTCTGTTGAGCCTTATCCTTATGCCAATGACCATATCGTACACTGAAAAAACAATATTAATTATAAATAATAGTCCCACTTTTATTTACCCATTTAAACATTTTATTACTTGATAATTATAACTGTACCTTGTGGGTGCTTGGTAACCTGAAGTCTGAGCTCGTCCAGCAAGGAATGGGAAGTGCCGCTGGTCCAATTTGTCATCGATAGCGTCTTCAATGATATCCTTGAAAGAACAGAAACTTTATAAATGATGGTGGCATTCCAACTTAGTACTCTGGAGGAGCAACACATCCATGTATGACCTCAAATAAGACTTCATTCCTATTTGAGGTTTGATGTGGATGCCAATGAGCTGTAGTGACCATTAACCATAAGATGACCTGTATGCTCATTGCTACTGCTTTAGTAAATAAAAAAAATATGGCAAGGTATTATTAGTATAACAGTTAGACTATAAATACACAGAATAACAAAGTATAATATAATTTGTTAATTCTGAATCAAATAACAGTCACAGTTAGTAGTTATGTACATGACTAGCATCATTTCGTCGGAACTCGGATTTATAACAGATTAGAAAACTAAAAAATTTTTACTCAACAAATATTTACTACTCAAAAACTTACCTTTATAATAGGGGTCCATCTGGACATCTGATAAGTTTGCTCAGTAATTCTCTCCTTTCTTGGTACTTGGTATTGCTTCTTACGGTTGCCCTGTTTAAATAAAAAATTAATACTGATTTTATTGATATTGATACTAATGATTATTGGCAAGTTAAGTTTCATTAAGTTACTTTTTAAAGAATTATAATATACTTTCAATTCGATAAAATATATGAGACATTTCAGTTGCATGTTTTGCTTGTGAAATGAGTACAAAGGAAAATGTGTGTACATCAATGATGACATTGATGCCGAGGTTGGCCAGGTTGAGCAGCGTCTGCTTGTCCGTCGATTCGAGCTGCGCGTGCGTCACCACCTTGTTGAGGTTCTCCTCTGAGATGCCATTCTTCGACATAATGTACAGTGCAATGATGCGCATCTTGTTGTAGTTCACCACTGTCTGAAACACAAAAAAATATTTTCGAAAGTACCGCTAAAACTTGGATAACATGGGTAGGTTATATACCTAATGTTTTATTAGCTAATGGAATTTGATTTAAGCCCAATGAGAGGAGAGTTGCGGCTCTTCTAGAACTAAGCAAAGTTAGCATTGGTCATTATAGCTTGTTATTGAGGCTTGAGATTGTCATATGTAGATTACTTGAGGCTATTATTCGGATTTCTAGTCAGTGCTTATTTTGGATGCTATGTATTTTAGTTTATGACATAATTACATAACAAAAATCTATTACATTAAATCGCACATAACATAATGTACTAAAAGGTTTTTTATTATATTTTTTTTTTACCTGGTCAAGAAGTACTGGTACAATGCTTCGCATGTAGTCTTTGATTTTTTCTCCCTCAGCATCAGTTCCCATAGCAAGATCCTGAATAAACAGAACACAAAACAGGCTTAATAAATTTAAAAAGAAATATACATACATAATTAGAACATAGTAATGTGATAGACTCTATCTTCTATTGGACAGAGAAACTTTCTTTGCAACGTCATTCAAACCCCACCTGTTCAACCTTGCAGAGCTTGTCAACATAGCCTTGGTAGGCCTTCATGCAGTCCTCAGCCAGGCGCAAGTGAGTGGCATACTTCGATAGCTCTTTCTGGTACTGAGGCATCTTCTTAATCATTTGAGAGAGATCGCGCATCGACTGCTTGTCTCCTGAATGGGAATAAGGATTGAAGAAATTGAAACTCAATTATTGTTTGTGCTATGTATTATAAATTATAATTAATATTTTATTTATCTTCTAATTTAACAATTTATGTACACTTAAATCATATATAATATAATTGTAATAGGTCTATGTCTACAATAGGGATATTTAAGACAAACAAATTTAGATTGACCATCGCGAGAAACTAGAAACATGTGTTTGTAAATGATTTATCAATTTTTTCGCCAATTGATCAAAACCACAATTTTTTGCGAAAGTTTTGCAATTATGGGTGTCGTGTTATAGTTTTGATTTGCAAAATCATAAAAAAACTGAGATATAAATCTGGTAGAGAAATGAAAAAGCATTTTTGCCTATTTACTAAACTTAAGGAATCATTAGTTAAGAGGAGTTACTTACCTCCACCCATGCGCTTGGAATCTGTAAACTTCTTCAAATTCTTGGTGACAGAGGTGGACACCACAGCAATGTGCTGATGTCGCAGTTCTACCCACAATTCATCATTTTCATCCAGAAGTACTTCTTTCATTTGGCCTTGTGATGCTTCATATCTGCAATGGACATAGAAAAGAAAATTACATTACTCATAATATGATATGTAATGATAAAGTTATGAGTAAAATACAATGGATGAGGTCATTAATTACTATCATGATGATGATCTCATAAACATTACACTTGTGTCACTAGGATGAAACTTGACAGTTTTAATATATAGTTAAGAGATACTAAAATGTAATAAACACTAAGTTTCTCTTCATCATTCCAATTAAGCTACATTAAAAGCTGTAAAAATAAATATTATGCTTGTTATCTGCTTCTTTATTCATTCACAAAACAAAAATACATTTTTTATATTATAAATGCATTTCTCTTTTAACAATACTGCAAGTTTTTTTCTTATGTTAATTTTAAACTGCAGCACATAAGAATAAAGTCTGACATGAGGTTGATGTAGATGCACTGCTACTTCTAAGAACTAAGTTAGAATGACTACTGTCTCAGTTTAGTCTGTCTAACCACTGGAACATGAATGCTTAATGTTTATGGCATAATCAAGTGTAAAAGCAGAACTTGAACATAGGACTATTCCACCATTGGTGTAGCATCAGCAACCTTATGTCCTAGGGTTGTCTACAGAGAAGTGTACACAAACTGATGATATTATATCAAATAATAATAATGTTGACCTGTAAACGTCGTTCTCAATGGGCAGCAAGTCATATGCCATAGCTTGCAGCGTGAGCTCGTGCAGCAGCGGCGACACGCAGTCGAAGCCCCGGTCCAGCACCAGCAGCTGCGAGCGCGCCTTTTCCGGACCTTCGCCCATAGTTGGCTCATCAGCCTATGTAAATACAGACTAATAAAATAAAGGATGTCTTAGGTGTAACCCATAATACAGCTGTCTATTATTTGTAATAAGTTTTTTAACTCGACATAACAGCATATATATTAATAGAAATACTAAAAATATTTTTGCAGTTAATTTACCCAAACTAGTAATAACTTGTCATATCTTCTTTATTAGTAATTAAGTAACTAAATATCATAATACAATTTACTGCACCTTGTAAGCATCGAGCTTCTGTTGAATAAGCTGAGCGAGTTCCACATTGCGCTCCCAGTCACTAAAAATACGAGAAATATATATTTTTGTGATAAAAATATTTATATATGTTAGACAAGGATGCTTACAAACCTGCGGTAACGCACTGACGGATACTCTCCGAGCGTGGCACAAAGCGTTGCGATTTGTTCGGCGATGCGTTCCATATTGACATTGCGAGTCTGAGATAGTGCAGGATTGTACATACACTGGAAGGTGTCAGGTGAATCCAACGAGAACACCTGTTACATAAATAAGGAGCTGTTATTTGAAGTAGGTCTGTTCGTTATTCATTTGAATACTATAATTTATTTGATGTCATAATCTTATAAGACATTCACCTGACTCTCGTATGGCAAGAAGGCAATGTTGATTTCCTTTAAAGTTTTGATTTTCCTAGCAGCTGAAGACTTGCACAGTTCATTGAACAATTCCTCAGGGCACACTAATCAATAGCGGCATGTAAAGCAATTGAGTTCCATTTATAGAAGGTTTTTCATGTAGAGACCATAATAATTACTATACTAATAGCTACTGTAGAAATAAAAATTTTGACCACAAAAATGAAAACAAACCTGTTGTTCATATGGTACGAAAGCTATGTTGATTTCCTTTAAAGTTTTGATATACTTTGCTACTTGACTACGTGACAATTCATCAAATAGAACATCAGGACAAGCTGTAAAAAATTAAAATAAAAATGCCAATGCAACTAAAAACAAGTACAAGCATGGTTAAGATGTAAATGTTAAATAGATATTTGATATTGTGTCAGAGTTGATTGTGGGGATGAGTAACTCAATATAAAAGACTGATCAACATAATAATCTACAGATTATTTTTTATAATAGCATTATACTGGAATACTTTTTATTATTTTGTTACCTTCAGTGAAGAATACATGCGCAGCTTTGTACATGATGCGGTTTCCAACTGAGAAGTCATTAATAAGCGCATGGACTGACTTCTCCGAGGGCGTAATCAGGTAAATGCCATCCATGGTGTATAATGGCTCTCTTTTCTTATGTATATCCTCAACCACTAAAAGAAGTAAATAGAATATTAAAATTAAAAATTTAGAAATTTTGTGGTTAACTTTTATTTAAATTTTTATGTACTTACAAGTAATGCCTTCAGCTGATATATCATGCATTTTGCAACATGCTGATACCATGCGCATGGAGAGTTGGTCCACAATTAGGATGCGCCATTCCATGCGCTGTATCTCCTTTCCTTTGGGTCCGCGATAGCGGATCACTTCGTTCATAATCTCTATATTAATTAAAAAAAAACTATTTAGTGATTAAAATTTCAAAGTAAGGGTTAAAGTTACAGAGCACTCATTAATAATATTAAATTGAAATAGTGTTTACATTGTACAATTGTGTAAGCTTGCCAGAGTGCAATTTCTCAAAAAAGGACTCTCTTTAATCTACACTAAATGAAATTATTATTAATGTCTCATCAGTATTAGTAACAGACAGAATTAATACACTTTTACAGAATCGATACAATACATATTTGATTTTCATAAAATTCTGACAGTACATTTTCTACATTATGCAACAATGCAGATTCAACTTGGTGGCTGTCTGTTTACAAATGTAAAAATACATACAAGTTATTTTAACTAGATTGTAAAATGAACTAGTAAATATAATAAAAGTAAATATAATAATAAAAGAAAACATAACGAGTTTTCATTAAAATTCAAATATGCTGATTTGCTTCATATTGCATTAGTATTTGTGGTCTAATCTACTTTCTACAGTAATATAGTATTTAAAAGAAAAAAATAAATTTTAAACACCTTGACTGTCCCATAATTATCAGACAACAGTTAAACAATAGACATGCACTATATGAATTGCAATGGCATTCCCATTACTGGACAGCCAATATGTTAATTAGGGTTGAAAATTATTTCAAAACTATAAATTTTTGTTATAATTTTACCTCATTAGTGCATTAATAGTTGAGATGTGTGATTGGGATCATCATTGCAAAATTATATTGTAGTGTAATTGAGTAATGTCACGGATGATAGATGATAATTTAATTTATTAATAATAGTGACCTATTTATTAAAGCTTTTCAATGTTTTCTGGGGGAACAAATAAATACGAATATGTTGTAACCAAAAACACATTTAGGTACAAGGTAATTTATTAGTTTATATCATGGAGCCGACAATCAGCCTAATAAGTTACATTTAGATTTAGATTTGGACAAAACTTGGTCGCAATGTATGACGTACAAGTTCGCCCCCATTACGTTCAAGTGACAGAAAATCAATACTTTTGGCCGAGAGCCTTAACTGCAATATACAATGATCTTATAACGATTTTGAATATTATTTTTATAAACATATCTTGCCATTCGTTGGTTTTTCCTTTTATCCCTGCTTTTTTAATATTTCCAGATATAAGAAAATTTAGTGTGTACATTTTATATCATACTTAATGCTAAAGACTGTTTTATTAATTAATAAACGTATAAGGTAACGTTTGTAATGAATAGAGAAACAAAAATCGGAGTAGAATTTTCATAATTAGTAAATAAAGCTTTTACGAGTGTTTGAATATTACTCATCGATAAGAGAATGTCATAGGACTTCCAACAATGAGGATTGTTTTAAATATAGGATGAGTGCATCGAGTTTAAAACTTAAATAAACTACTTATAGCTGAATAGAATATTATATATTCAGCTGAATTAAAGCAAAGAAATCTGTTTCAAATAAATTATTTTAACTCACTCTGACCGACGAGTGCTTTCAAAGCCATCTTGAACCACAGACTGATTCTTTTTCGAGTAATGCGATGTTCGTATCGGATCTCAAAGGCAAAAGTTTTTATGTATACAGCTTTGTCAACATGATGTTTGACATATTTTAATTTTACATTTTTAATGAATACAAAAAGTAGTACAGTTTAATACAGTAGGCCAAATAATTAATTATTTTATTACGGTTGTTTGTAAAAAAATACACTAGAATAAATAAAAAATAGAGATATTGTCAAACTGACATTTGTTACTATGTCAGTTGTCACATGAAAATTATAGAAATAAATAAAAAAAAATAGATTTATTTAAGTACAATTTGTTAAACATGTTTAAAACGAAAATATGATTCAAATTCATTTTTGAAAGAAAAAAATTGTCAGATTGTTATAAGATGAGATAAGAGTGCGCACGCATTTCATTTTGATAATGTGAGTGATAAGGAGGCGGGTCAATAGAAACGATAGAGAAATAACATATTGCTTTTTCATTTCAACATCATAGAACATTCACATTTAGAGACTTTGGGCAAAGTGGCAAAACTGTATGGTACCGAGCCAATTTAGTTTTTTATATGCTTGTGTCCGGGATGGGTGTGCGGATCATCAGCGAAGTGTTGTTATCACGTGCGCGGATTTTTTGTGTATATAAACATTTTAATTTATTTAATATTGATAGAATAGAAATTAAAGTTTTTGTTAGATATGAAGAAATAAGGTTTTAGATTTGCAGTGCTTATATTTTAATAATCAGGTATTTCGTATAATACGGTTTAAATGATATAATTTAAGAGAGGTAATATTTTAAAATGCTTGATAATATTTAGAAAAAAGCTTAGTTTTTTGTTAAAATTTTCTTATAGGCTAAATGTTAAGTTTCGGAAAATTTGTGTAATTACTATTAATAATAACACTAGTGTCACAACATTTTGTACCTACCCAGTAATTTTCTCCTAAGAATGGTGTAGACTACTAAGTTAGTTTTATACTCAATTGTGATGTATTTGCTTGTTACAGTTAATCATCACATTTTGTCTATCAATTATCCCCTAAAAATAATAGGTACTTTTAGAACTTTTCGACATTGATTATGAATGTCAGTATCGCATAAATCAGTATGGGTGAAATTCATTATATAGATATAGAAACCTATATTTCAGTTGTAGGTGCATATTTATGCAGGATATATGCTTTACAATATTTTTAAAGAGCCGAGATGAGCTATTCTACTAATGCCTATAACTCGAAGAACCTATCGTAGTTATAAGTATTAATGTACTATAATATAGCATTCATTGATTAACAAAGTTGTGTTTTTATCGACAGCTGGTGAAAGTGAGGTGCCGCGGTTGAGGAGTCGCAAAGTGTAGTGTACCGCCGTGGTTCCGTATGTCCGATTGTTTAGTGTACTGCAGTGAAATGTAAAGTGATGAACCTAAGTGACGAGTACAGTGAGGGTGGTATTGTTTGATGTTGAATTGTTTTTATAATCAAGATGAGGAGCGATGAATCAACTATCGTTATCCCCTATCCGTGTCGCGCGGAGGGATGGCTAGATAGATGTGGTGAGTTCTACACTTAGTATTAGTAGGCTTAAATCTTTAAAGTATGAAATGTTTATAATTTAGTCTAACAATTCCGTTCGATTGCTATTTTTATACTAACACCGGCGAGTTATTTGGGGCGATTTACGTAAGTGCTCAATGTGTGACATGACACTGCATGCAACTGAGTACGGGATGTTAAATTATCGTTAAACATAATATTAAACCTCTACAAATATATGTACCAAAGTACATGTATATATGCTATTTCTATGTCAATGGGAATTTATACCCCTGACTCATTTATTTAAAAAAAAAACACTTGCTTTAACGGTGAAGGAAAACATCGTGAGGAAACCAACATACCTGAGAGTTCTTTGTAATGTTGACAAACTGAATACTTGCCCAGCGTGGTGGACTATTGCCTAAAGTGGCCCGTACCTAGCTGGAGGATACATTAAAAGCGAGGAGAATATTACCTATGTTTATTGTTCATGATATCCGTGATGTAATGATGGTTTTGATGGTGCGAAGAGTCGCCTTTGGCGGCACCACCGCTGCCCCTATTTCTGCCGTGAAGCAGCAGTGTGAGGACTGCTGTGTTTCGGTTTGAAGGGTGTAGTTAGGCAGAAGGCACAAGATAGAAGTCATTATAACTTAGTCCTCTGGAGTAACAACGCATCTTACATTTATGTGGATGTCCATGGGCCGCAGTGACCACCAAACATTAGATGGCCTTGACGCTCGTTTTGTTTTTCGTTTGAATAAAAAAAAACCTTGTATTTACAACAGCAGTTCAGGTAGGTATTATGTTTCCGAATGGTTTTCCTGTGATGAGATTGTTGAACCAATAGACAAACTACAAGCAATCTTTCCTCAACATGAAGACAATCCCAAGAAGAGACAAGTCTTAGTCACAAATGTCTAACAGTGTTCGTTTAATCCTCACAAACGTTAGTGAGTACAATGAGTTAACTGTTAGTACATAAAGTGTGAATCATTGTGTGACACTAATTGATTTTGATTTGTTTCGATTGCGTGATTGTGTTTAATTGTTGAATTGCCCAACAATGGGAACTTCGCCTCCAACGATCACTGTCAAATTTTTAGTACTACAAAAAAATCTAAATAAATAGAACTAAAATACATATTGAAAGCTGGTTTTCCACCGGCTTACATTAGCGGCTTTCCGCTTTCAGCTTTCCGGGTTATAAAATCTGTGCTTACTATTAATCATAACTAATTATTTCTCGATACGTGAAACCATACCTATCGATTACGTTTATTATAAAGACTTCTAACAGCTACGCCATATTGTTGGCATTTATTTCATAGCAGCTTCGGCTCTTGCGCCATTTTGCTGACTCCTTTTTTAAATGTTTTCAAACACGTGAGAAATCTACGAATTGGCACTAGTTCACGTTTCGCACTCATAGCCCCATCAGTAGGATTCCCTGTGTCATGGGTTACTTGTTTATGTGTGTGTCCATGGGACAACAAATATTTACAATCCACAAATATTTCTACTACATTAAAACTTTCGTCATTGTATGTATTTCTATCGCACTATTAAATCTTAAAAATATCAGTTGTTGCCGTATTTAAAAATAAGGAGGTATACAATTTGACACGTACGTGTGTACGTTTTATGTATTTTACCGAATAACATTTAAAGACCGATTAATTATTTTTTTTGTTTGGAAGAGTGGTATAGACAAGAAGAACATTCAACGTTGTTTTATATATACATAGTTGGTTTAAAATCCTCGTCCATTGTAGTTTGGCAAGCAAATTATAAAAAGTAACTTCGGCCTTACTTTTTATTTATTTACCCGCCTAGGGTAATAGGTAAATTTGATGCCATAGTAAATTTGTATTCGAAATTCTATAGGTAATCTGAACTGATAATTGAAATAAAACTGAAGAAGATAATTTACGATAGAAACAGTTTCCTTGCTTGATAATATTGACTTCGAATTTTCTTAGTTAGTGAAACTAATCAATCACTTTATTCTAATTGCATTACACCGGACCTTATCGTCAAGAGAGCAGGTTGGCCGTCCGCGTATGCCCTACTTAGGGTGAAAACTATGCGGTGTTGTGGTTTCTATCGAGTTTCGGTCCACCAACCTGGGCCTGACCGAGTCGCTTTCTAGTTAATCAGGGATCCTGGGAGTAAAAGGCTTACGTTTCTACGTGATGAAAATCTATTGTGACTTTGGTTAGTTTAAATATACACGACCACCAAGACACTTTCTTAAGACCCTATTCTTAAGGTTTGTTTCATTTTAAAACGAGTAAAGAAATATGTGCATAAGATATTTATTTTATTTGATATGAAAGTATAAGAATAATAATGTGATCTTTTGGACGAAATTAAACTTCCTTTCTTTTCGCCAAAAATAAACAAAAAATAAAAAAGGTGAATTTTTAAAAACTTTAGAGTCAACGTCATTTTGAAAGAATGTATCCGATTTTATCAATTTGTGACCTACTGAAATCTACCTAAAATTAGAGAGAACAAAATAAACATAGATCCTCAAATTTTCTAATGATCCAAGTCCCATCATTCGTTTCAAAGGATTGTCCGTGGTAGAAGGTAGACAAATACCTATTACTTTATCGCCGATAACATACCGGTAGCTGATTTCTAAAAGGATTCAAGATCCATTTGAGGTTGCGATGTAGATGCCCAGGGGATTCAAATGATATGAATATAAAAGTACATATATATGTATAATATCGTTGCTTGAACACAGATTAGAAGCATATATGTACATATAATGAACTGAAATACAATATCTACCTACCTGTTATGTGCAAAGACGGTCTAATGACGTCTTTCAGCAACTGATTTAGCATTGAATCGGAGTCTGTAATCTGGTGTCAGTGCAGCCTCATTATTTAAGAGGTCAGCATCAGACTGTCGCCTCGCATGCGCTCATACTCGTAGTTACTGGTTATTGATTATTTTATTCTATTTATGTTTATGTGTAAAACATAAAACAGATAATAAATGTTAAAGTTGTACTATGTTATTTATATTTGTTATGTAAGTTTTTGATGAGGGTCGAGTCTTATGTGGAATGCGGCATCTGCGGCACCACTACTGCTACTGTATTCTGCCGTCAAGCAGCAGTGTGCGTATTTTTGTATTTCTGTTTCGTGAGGATGTGTTTAGGCAGAATACACTGGACAGGAGGAATTTCAACTTAGTACTCAGGACTAGTAATAGATGTATTACTACGTACGGATTCAGATAGAACGTCAGCCCTATTTAAGGTTGGATGTGATCACTGAACATTAGGTGGCATAAATGTTCGTTCGCTATTCCGTTGACATAATTAAATTAAATATATCTTATAATTAATAGACAAACAGACAAAGTTACATTTACATTTATATTACGATTTATTTATAAGATAACCACTCACTAAGAAAACCAACAATAAAAACGTATCAGTATGGAGCCGTTCTATCGGCAGTTTCGAGTTTGTTATTCATTCAAACCAAGCAAGTAAATAATTACTAAGTAGGTACTTATTGAATTATTTCATTGAAAGTGATAGTAACATTAGCATATGGGTGTTCTAGAAAAGTGACTACTTACCTACCTATTAAAGTATTGTTTTGTAAGTGAAGTAAAATGAGATTTAATGAATTTTGCATTTTGCATAAATAATTGCACACTGGACTGATTAATCACCAGTACGGGCCATTGCATATCTAGCGATGGCGTGTGTTATCATGCATGTCATTCTTGCATATTTTTGTCGATTCTTTTTTTAACGCTTTGGTACACACACTTTCCATGAGTTATTTGTTTTACATTTGAAGATTTTTCTCGGTTCCATTATGGCTAAAAACAGACGAACGTTCTTAAAACTTGAAAATTTCCTTATATTAGCATATGTACGCTGTGCATATGTAGACTATGAAATTAAACAAAATTTTATTTACTGATCTGTAAATATCTGTAAAAACGTTTTTCAAATCAAGATGTAGGTCCGAGATTTTACTAATTAGAACAAATGAACTTTGTTGAAATATTAGGTAAACACTTTACACTTTACAGCGTTTCGTACTTATTTAATGGATCGGTCCTTATGTTATTTTGAACGTTTTTCATATACCTTTACCAACGGTGTTTAGATATATACACCAAACTATGACCATAGGCATATTCGTAAAATAAACATAAAAACTTGATCAGAATTAACTCTATTGTGTGATATTTTGTTGTCACGATGCTCGAAACAGATCCTGCTTTCGTAAATCCGTGATGTCACGTTTCCAGTAACACGACGGAAAGCTGAACGCGACATGTCCGGAGTTTTAAAGACTTCAAACGAGGAAAACAATGTTAGTAGGACTAAAGTTTTATTTGCTCTGCGTTACTTAAATATGATGGCTAAAGAATTTATCTGAATACCTACAGTAATTTTTCTGTAACATGATATTTTGTCATGCAAGTTAAGACCTGAACATTGATTGATTTCATCCACACGATGTGGATTGATGTCCTGACTGTCGTCTACAGTCCGATTTAAGCAGTTTCTTCTTGCCCATGTTTTCCTGTACGTACATTAGGGAATTGTCGTCCCCCGGGGTATTTCCGGAGCGTTATGACATGGAATTTTTCAAAAAAAGGCATAAATAAATAATAATAAATAACGCTTCACACTCACTCCACAGTAGGTTTTAACCTGTGTCGTGGGTCCATACACACAGAAACAAGCACACAAACACCGAGACCCAGTACAGAAATCTAAATTCATCATTTAAATTTCTACCCTGCTGGGAATCGAACCCAGGACCCTCCGAACGGCAGACCGCGCGTTGATCGCGACGCCATACGGGTCGTCAATAAGGACTCCACTTCAAAACCGGCAACGCACTAACTATGATGTTGTACGTGTTTATAGGCGATGGTTACCATTTACCCTCTATGCATTATATGTATCAATAAGTATTTGCAATACTGACTATATCATATTTATAATGTGTTCAAAACAATGGGATTTTGAATGATGAATACATTCGGACTTTACCAGCAAGGTCTAGTCTTACTATCATTTGCTAGAAGATATGTTTCGTAAATGAAATTGAACCTCGTCTGCTATTCCAATGTTTGGCTTCTGTTTGAATACCATTTTAATAGAACTTCAAAGCAAACGTGACGATAAACGTATTAACTTAGATATTATAGTTATCTCATGTTAATACCGACATCTCGTATTTGAATATAGTTCAAGCAGTAGTGAGTTAGTAGTGAATATTAAAAAAAAATGTTTCAATAGAAAAATGATTTATTACAGATTAATGATTTATTATTACTTAGGTAAAAAAAATCATCATATTTATGAAAAAAAGAAGATACCTTTAACAAATTAATGAGCCTCAATAAGGAATTTAATAATTAATTACGATACGACTCAAGACTGCACTATCTCCCCTTCGCAAAACGCTTTACCAATAACGGCCTAAGAAAACACGAGATTTTTCTATTTACCTCATTCACAGATGATACTGCATTCTGCTGTACGAGAGCGAGGGTACTGACTAACTTATTCCATAGCAGCCAACACCCGAAGTCCTTGGTTTACAAATTGGGGGATTGAGTTGACCACAAAAAAACATCTCAATCAATGTCAATCTAGTAAACATCTTAAATCGATCTACCTTTTCCTCGCATCTCGTCCCATGCCTTTTACCTAATATGTAGAATATTTTATAGATAAAATAGACAAAATGGAAAATACTAAAAAAAATCATATAACCGTCGATTAACATTTTAGAGTGTGCAATTTTTGTAAAAACAAATATTGATAAATTTTAATTTAGTACACGATGCTCGGCATAAAAACAATTTCACAGTTATGAGTCCTAAAACGTGCTTATTTAAGAAAAGTGTGTTTTATATGGCACCTCTTATTTAGAATAAATTACCGAGAGGTATATGAGCTACAGCAGAATGTAATACCTTTAAACAAAAAGTTATATTTATTGACCTTAAAATGCTATTACTCTACGAGTATTGTGCAAGGCGATACACAAGCAATCTGTAAATTATTTTAAGAAGAACACCTCTTTGCAACCTTTTTTTCACAATATTTATATTAACGTTGACTTTGTGTTGTCTTAGATGGTCATCATTTAATCTTCGGTAAGCAGAATAGTGAGTAATCTTTCATACTCCGACGACTCTACCCGGCAGTAAAATTACGATGACAATTCGGAACAAATTGTGTTGTAGTCAGTGTATACCGTATTGCTCTGATACATATTTACCTTTATCTCTATGTAGATGTATCCACCATAGCCTCCACATTCATAACATATGAAGCAGCTTTCTAAGAGCTAATTAAATAAGGATGGGACGCAACCGATTGGGATGGGATGGGGCACCTTCAGGCCAGTTGCACTGCCGTTTGCCTTCTTCTTAGTGTGTATTCAGGCTGCAACTGTTTCGGTAGGCGCTGAATCTCACCCATTGAAGGTTTAAAAACCAGTAGGGTGAAAGGCAACGGGCATTTGGAAAAAAATCTTATCTCCAACTCTTTTAAACTGGTGATCGTAAGTTAGCACCGTTAGGCTGACTTCAGCACGTGCCACGCCTGCTGATAACATAACCGATACTCGTAGAAAGTAAACTCTCGCGGACCTGCTTGTTTCTGTTACTGGTAACGCCGACAGCTGACATGGACCATTGTTTTGTTTTCTAACGAGAAAATCCAAGAAAGAATCCGGTTTAGAAACAGAACTTTGAGTACTATGAACTAAATCGTAAACGTAAATATATACATATTCATACTTTAGATTCGCAGTTTTATTTTACGTGTCTCTTTTATCCGTTATAAATATTTAATGCAAATTGTTGTACTTGTTTCTCTTTTTTATGCTAACAAGATAATACATCAATGAGATCATCCCATAGTTTCAACTAATCTTGCTACTGTGTATTAAGAAGGTAATCACTTACGATTAGACTCTAGTCTGCCCACATGGTACTGCTTGTCGTTTATCAGTAAACTTAAGGGAATCTATATCTGAGGTAAGGCAAGTGTAATTACGTAGTGTCGCGGATTAACCTCTGTCGGCTCAGTGGGAGGGCGTGGTTGGAGACAACAATCTCTAATGAACGAGTTTTGAGATCTCACGCTGATGAAAGACGCAATATTGTGTAACTTTTTTTTGTTATTAGTCCATTGATTGATTCATCTCCATACATCCATCCTCTCAAACTTTGATAATGATGATGATTATTTATTTTCATAAATAGTGGTTACAAAAGTTCTTCGAGTAATGGTTAAATCTCCCACAATTTGCCATATTTTAGCATTCAAATTCTTATCAATAATCAATAATATTGTAGCTACACATTGTGATTAGTTTTACATTCACAACATTGAGTAGGATAGTAGGATGTATCTACATTTTTATCTAAAATATTTCGAAGTAAATGTAAAAAACAAGTAAAACAAGTATCGTATGGGCGTGGAACAGGAAGAATTTTGTGAAACACGATTGATCAAGAGCTTGAGATACAGATTTACCACTTTGTATGTTTGTCATTTATTTGCGAGTTAAATTAAAAGGTGGTGTCTTTTGATTTCTCATTTGCAGCGACACCGTCTCAGGTGAAAGTCTTGGTTAGGATACAGTTAATAACAAGTACTTTTAATAAAACAAAAATTTCAGTTTCTCTTAAGTCCAAGTTTATCATACGCACTTTTAGTTTTATTTTACATCCTTTTTTTTGAGCAATGAGATTTATATTAATGCTATAAATTCCAGAACTTGACAGATTTTATTAGTTTATTTACATTATATCTGTATTTAATTGCCAGAACCTTGTTTTCTAATGTGTATACACGAATCTGTCGCATAATTGCCGTCGAAGTCACACTTTGTCAATACACCAATTCCAAAATTCCAAACTGTTCAATCCCACCCCTGCTGGGGTGTGTGAAAAGATTTGTGTACGTCAGCACTACAACTATATCGTGTCGAGTGGACCCTTAGTATTCGAATGTTCATGAGTGGGTAATTAGATAGCCTCCCTTGGGGACATTTGGGAGAGTCCTCGACGTTTGGCTCCAAGCCATAAATTTAGCTAACTATCTGATGCATCCAATTTCCTTAAGAGACTTCCCATTCGAAAATTGCTGCTCATATCTCTGATTGAAACTTGCGTCCAACTTGAAATGCACTCCTGTTATGAAACTTTTCGTTTAATTTTGGCTGAAGTTTCTCGAAGGAGCATTCCATTTGTGTACACACCTTGCGTCAGTTAAGTACAGTTAGAGTTGTGTAATACGGTACTACCAGTTAAAAGGTAAACCAAACTGTGTAAATGTTATTGGTTTACCTTTCTAATTCTTTTTTTGTTTCGATAGATCCTGCTTTGTTGCACACTTGTTTAGACTGCACGCACGATGTCCAATACATCGACTTGCTTTCGTCATAACAGAAGTGTAGCTAATATTTATTTATTTATTATTTTATGATTTTGCCAGCCTTTAAGTGGTAAGTCAATATTTATTAACTATAAAAATATAAAAGGTTCAGCCTTTACATTTTCGTTGATTGCTCAGTTAAATAATTAGTGTTTAATATGTACTGATTGTGCACTCACGAGTAGGTAAGTACATTTTGATTGTGATTTACAAGACCATACCTACCTATAATCTATCTACCTATAATCTATAATCAATCATAAAAATAACTACGTACGTGTACATTTTTAGTTTATGCTACTTTAAACTGTAAAATAGTGTAACTGATATTTAGAGGTCTATCATTCAATTAGTTGTTTAGAGAGGTCAGGGAAGCATTACTCCCACGGTCATGACGTTTATCATGTAAAATGGAACAGGTCAACGCCATCTCACAATATGCTCGCTCGTTTGTTCACAAAGATAGAACATTTGTTGACTAAAGTATATATGTCATATACCTTAACTATGTTTATTGATCAATTGATAAATATCGATATATACTTAGTATTATATGATTATTTGAATATTTTGTTGTAATGTTTAGGTTAGGTTAGGTTGGATTTAGATGTGATGTAGATTTAGGTACCTATTACAAATTATTTTATTTTACTTGCTAGTTACATTAACTACTAACAATTATTTTTGTACGCACGTACTGTATCCACCTTTTACAATTACAATTACGATATACAACATCGATAAATTTAAATCGTTTCCAGTTTCATTTGAGTCAAATGTTCGTCATGCGTAGATAAAAGAGACAGATAATAGAACATAACAATACATTCTGTATAGCCAGTTTCTAAAAACAACTTTTCGTATATACTTGCAATTCGTCCCTGTTTTAGTTTTATTTTATGTAATAAACTTACCTGCAGTTTATGCGTGCTTTCTGTTAGCGTATATAACTAAGGGTAAATGTTTGAATTAAAATTTTGAGGCCTCGTGTTGTAATCTATGAATCTTAAATTTGGAATGCTACACACAGCGCCACCTATTGAATTTTCTTGATCATATTGTCATGGTGTCTTACGACGCAGTTAATTTGTTAATGTTTTACTAATAATAAATATGCTTTAAATTAGTACTGGCCTAGCTTATTAACATCACCTAAAACTCCCCCACTATAATATTGCATACAATATATAAGTATAGTCACGAGTGATTTAGGTTCGTTCGTTTAGGTCACCTTTAACTCATGCTTCGAGTGACGCTTCAGCTGCAGTGACAATTTAACAGTAGACAACTTGTGTATTTTTTCCCTTTTAGCGCAGTAAAAAGAGGCCAGATGGATGGATAAAATATGGATGGCAACAGTAAGAATTTAATACCTACTGAGCGTTTTTACAATACAATACAATACAATACACTTTATTGCACACCAAGAAAAATACAGACAGAAAGATACATATAAAATAGTGT